>PVIW01004553.1:0-129240 GCA_004026585.1 Noctilio leporinus | reverse complement strand
CCCAAGAATGATTTGCCCCGGTCATGTAATTGGTCAAGAACAGGACAGATGTCAGAAAGCCTCCTGCCCAGGGCTCTTTCGATGCTTGGGGACAGTTACGGGTTCCACTCCCGAGAGCTGACTTTCAGGGGTTGCTTCCTCTGCGGGTCAGAGGGACGGGGAAACCTGTTGGCAGATCATCGGTCAGCCGGGCCTCCTGCTTCTCGGGGGTCCACAGTGCGAACGCGCGTGCTCAGCGCCAGTCCCACCCCCCGGGGCATTCATTCCGCAAGGCCAGGTGGAAATGATGGTATTCTTTTCTCCTCTAGAGAGGATACGACTTCCATCCCTTTGGAATCCACAGTGAAACTTTGTGAATAGTATAAGTATTTCCTGGTGAAGCAGTTGTATTGCAAGCTACCTGTTTTTCATGTTAGCTGCATCGTAAATACCTTATACACTGTGTTTAATACTGAATTATAGCGCTCTAAATTACTTTTAAATATATGGGAAGGGGAACGTCTTAACAAGGCAAAAATATTCCTGTTTGTAGTAATGGGAAGTAAATTACCTTGTAAAAATTCTAATTTTCCCAAGACAGGAATAATACAAATCCGAGAATTCAGGCAAGTGCATCGTCCTTTGTTGTTGTTGTTGTTGAGTTGTTTATTCAGAGCACATTTGTTGAGCATCTGCTGGAAGGAAGCCCCTTGCCCCCGTCAGCTCCCCGACTTCCCGCTCCAGCCCTGTGTTCCTTCAAAGCCTCAGGCTGCTGAGCCCCCACCCCGCCCACCCAGGCGCGTCCCCCTGACTCCTGTCCTCATTCAGGCTACCCCTCCTCGGCCTGACCCCTCCGCGCTCCGCGATCACAATTTATCTTCCTCTACCATGACGTGTCTATTTGTTTTTTTCTTATTTCATGGCAACGGGCAGGCTTTAATATTTAAGAAAAATTAAGTCCATATCGTGCACATTAAAAATACAGGAAGCTTCCTGGAGAGACAGAGCTTCCCTTCAACCTCCGTGGACACGTGGAGGCTGAGAGTTGCCTATACGGACACACAGGCCAGGATCTAATTCCCACCTTCGTGGTTTCACTCTGCGATGCAGACAGCGTCTCCCGGGATCTTCCATCGTCTGCCTTGCTCATTCGGTTAACCCGGCATCACTTCAGAGCGTGGGACTGGAAAAGACAAACCAGGTTGCCAGGAACCTAACTCCACCAGCTTTGTGTTTAGAGCTTATTTAGGAAATAGTAAAAAACTTGAAAGTTTTCACCCTTTAGTGGGACTGCACATAAGAAATGCAACATTAAATCCTGCAGTCACTCTTCTATTATTGATTAATACCCTAATTCTTAATATATTAACTGTGAGAGCGATGAGACAAAGAAAGCAAGGTAAATTTGTATAGAACATTAAAAGCATACACATGAAATGAGGGAGAAATTAAAAGCAAATGAAACCACTATCATCTCAGGTCTTTATTTTTCACCCTAAGCTGCAGACGGGGCGGATCTCTGCCTGCCTTGTCAGCTGTCACTTTCCCCGTCCTTGCTCCTGACAGCCACTCCAAGCAGCAGGTTTTGAATGAGTGAATGTCCTCCTCAGACTACCGGGGTACATACAGCAGAGTGTGGAAATGTGGGGCACACAGGGGTAAATAATAACCTGGAGGGGGGTTGGGGTCGAGGAAGGCTGTCCCCAGAGATGACACGGCAGAGGCAGGAGGGGGAAAGCCATGCGGCATCTTAGCAAAGAAGACAGGGTTGTTTCTTGCTCCCCCCAATTCAGTGCAGCCCTGCCATTGTCTCTGGCCGCGAGCAGCCCCTCTGCCACAGGGAAGGACGTGGCCCTCTCTGTGCTGGGCTGGGAGAGCAGGCTGACCGCTCCCCACTGGCGCACGGTTTGTCCCAGGGGGTCGTCTTGAAAACTTGCCCCGCAGAAGCCCAACCATGCTGAGAAGGAGCCGGTGGGATGATGCCAGCTTGGATGTAAAGACAGGGCCTAGGAAACACTTATTCTCTAAAATGATGGCTAAAGTACATTTCTGCTTGCAGTAGAAAACTCGGCTGTGTCATCCCCTGAAATGCATTCATGTATGGGAAGCCTAGCCATTTACACGTGGTGGGTAGAGGTAGCAAAATCGACGCCAGTCAGAGAGCATCGCTGGGAGACAGAGATTCCAGTGCGTGTCCCTGGGGGATAGAGATTCCCGTGTGGGTCCCTGGGGGACAGAGATTCCGTTCACATCCCTGGGGAAGCCCAGATCGGCTGTAGCTCGGTGTGGCTGCAAAAGCCATGCACCTTATGGATGCTCGTGGCACATCTTCCATGCTTCATTTCTCAGGCTCTCTTACCATGTTCATTTTATTTTTATTCAGAATGCGGTGGCTTCACCTGTGCTGTCCTGCAAGACGAAGGCACTTTTCAACATGGTTCCCAGCCATCGTGTATTGAGCTGTGGCCATGAGCTTGGCACTGCTGTTGGTGCTTTTCATAAGTATGTCATTTAATCTCCACTGAGACCTCTGGGGCCATCATTATTCTCCAGTCGGACCATGACGGTGTGTCCTGTAGCTACAGAAAACAGAGCTCTGTTAGTCCACCATTCCTAGACAATAAATCATACAAGTGGTTTACAACACGATGTACATTATCGTGTCCATGCTACTGGGCAGGCGCTCAGGATTGTACATGTGTCCGTTCATCGCATGCTCCCTGCAGTGATACGGCAGGTAGCCTATAATTGGCAAGTGAAATGAGGCAGCCAGGGCTCAAAGAATTTCAATAATTTTTCGATGATCACAAAGCTAGTAAGTGATGGGGCTGGATTTAAATCCAGAGACCGTCCAACTCTATTGTTGTACCCGGGATTGTGCTCCAATGGGTACTTACTGGGTGGGGACAGCGAAAGGAGAGAGACCGTGTGAAAGGAGGTGACTTGTTTGCCGTGATAGTGAATCCAAAGCTGTTGGGCAAATGGATGGTGCTGGGTACTTTCAGCTGCATAGGTTCAGCCTGTTCCCCAAGTCCCTCATCTCTTGGCCTGTGCCCAGGGAACCCCTCCATGCACCCCCTGGAGAAACAAAACCATCATTATCCTTCTCCTGGGCATGGAGGTGGAGAAAGGAACCAATGGGGGTGCCCCTGAACTTGGGGCAATTCTGTGCTCCTCTTACCTCTTTGTTACCTGCGGACGTGTGTTCACTTCTGTGACTGAGGGCAGAGCCCGTGTCTCACCCATCCTGGTGTCTCCAGCATCCAGCAACATTCCCACCAAATAAATGCTCCACAGATACTTGCTCATGGAGAAAGAATCAGGGAACAAAGAAGTCATGTGTTAGGATTTCACGGGCCACAAAGTCACGTAAGTTCTATCATCTTTGCTCACCTTCTTCGTTCAGCTTTCTTACCTTCAATGGTGACCAGCTGAAACACCACTGTCGACCTTGCATGTCATTAGAAACGTGGTCAATGGAACTTTCCAGTTTTACAGAGGATGTATATTGTTTGCCCTTAGCCTCTTTATTTTTCTGTTTTTAGAGCTGATGTCATATTAAGCTGATGACTGTGTTCAAGATCTTATTCCTGAACATGATGTGCTTTGGCTTCTAGGCTACTTTTTATTTTTCTAAAGTCTTCTGATAACAGTCAGACTATTGTCACATCAGTTCATTTTCCAAGCAGCCTGATACCTCAGTCTGCCTGAAGATAGAAATTAAAGTGAGAAGATTAAACATTTATATTCTTATCTGTTTTCTTTCATCGTCATTAATTTCCTGAAAAACTGCTGCATATTCTTCATGTGAGATGTCAGCGTTGGCACAGGCATTGACGTCCTCAGGACTGAAATAGCGTCAGGTCCTTTGCACAGAGTGGCAGGGGTGGGGTCTGCGCCACTCCAGTGGGGACAATGTGAGGTTTAAGTACTTTTTTTCCCCCACAACATACAACGTGCCAAACATTGTAGGGTGACAATTATTTTAGCCTGGGCTATGATTATAGACATTGAATATATTTTTATTGTGTCTGTTACAACTCGTGTAATATTTCTACAGGTCATTTCCAATTGTTTTTATTTTGTCTGTCTGCTATTTCCCCTGGAAAGGTTGATCCTAATGGTTTTTCTAGGTGATTTACACTTAAGAAAATGCTTTGTGAAGAACAGCATGTGATGTAGACACTACTACCAAGCACCACATACAGGAAATGAGGAATCATGTTAGATGAGTCTTGAAGTGAGCCACCGGCGGAATATATTGTGTCATGGTGACTCTGACAGGCGTGGTTTTTATATATTATCTCAAAAAACTTCCTCAAATTCTGCAGGGCTGCAGGCTGTTGTTAGAGGAACTAGAAATGCAGTGAGAATAGGCAGGCTGGGAAAAGCCTGCCTTCCAAGACGGTCCTGAATGAGGCTTCACGACCTGTGAGGCAAGTTCTGACATCACTATATATGGCTGGAGTTTAAGATGAAGAGCAAAAAACCAGGAATCACGGGCCCTCAGGCCTTAGAAGTTTTTATTAACTTCTTAACGACCACCAGGATCACAGAAACGGGCAATAACACAGTTGAGCCCTGAATCAGAGAAGGAAATTTTGTGCCTTAGTGTCTTTATCTATAAAACAAGAGTAAAAATCTACCTATCAGGTTCTTACAAAGATGTAATGAGTTCCTATTTATATGTATTTATTTACTTCATTAAGTGATTATGAAGATTAAATGAGTTAATATTTATAAACACATAAAAATAGTGCTAGCATATATTAAACCCTACATAAGTATTGATTACATTAAACCAAATAGAAATATTTTTTATTCTAAGTGTGTAGCACTCTCATGAGTATGAAGAGCAGTTATTTAAAAAATAATTTTTCCCCTAAACACGAAAGCAATAACTGGGTTAGTCTCAAAATTCTAGCTGTCTTTTTCCTCTGATTTCAAATGAATCCATTATCAAGCAGACCAACCCCACAGATAAAGGAAACCAGCCATCTTCTCGCTGGAAGAGGAAATGGAAGGGAGGGAGGAAGAAGAACCGCTGTTGCTGGTAGGCGCTCGCTGATTGGGTGGGAGGACCCACCGGGGGCTCTGGGGTGCCGGGCAGGATCCAGGGCAGGCGGGAGGACGCCTCGGGGTGCCGTGAGGTGGAACAGGGACCTACCTACCTGCTCGAGGAAGGGGCGGCGTGAGGGGGCTGCTGGAGCTGGATCTGTAGGAAGGAAAAGGCAGGAGCCAAAGCTTCGCGGTCATTTTGTACCAGAATTCATTCATTAAAACAGGAGGATGTCATGATCAGCTACAGATCATTAAAAAATATATAAAATAAAAAACAAGAAAACTCCAGGATTGTATAAAACGTAAAAAGTTTTGTGCTGAAGACATGTTTTAAAAAACTTGGGGTACTCACCATAATTAGGTAAAACATGAATACCGAAAATTAAATTTCATTTTGATGGGTGTGTACGTGCATGTGAGGGGGGTTCCTCTTTACTTCCAAAAATGAGAAAGTGCGTGAGTTTTATGGAGTAAAACTTGTAGACAAATATGTTTGGGCCTCACAGGCAACCCACAGAAAGAAATTCCCGTCTGGCTCTTGCTCAACTGGAATTTCAGCTCCTCCAGTGTGGCGGCCACTGTCGCGGGTGCAGAGGGAAAACAGCCGGACCGCGTCCCTCTGGCGTGCAAGGGGCCTCTGAGTTCGGTGACCGCCCCTCCCGCCGCGCGGGGCGCGGAACAGGGGCTTCGGTATGGTAACTGAATTGTTTCTACCCCGCTGCTGCAGCTGGATGAGGTTCCGATCCAGGCGTTTGTTTCTGAGCCCTGTTCTCGGCGAAGGCTCGCTGCCAGGTGGAGGTCAGGTGTTACTCCCTCACACCTTTGCTGTCATCGCTGAGGCCACATCGCACCCTGGTCAGTTCAGATGACCAAAGTAAAGAAAATAAAAATGACCCAGGATAATGTGATTTTAGTTACCAACAGCAACAAAATCTTCTCATTTTTTAAATTACAAGTTGTGCTGGCTTATTACCAAAGAAATACCAAACCACACCCTGGCTGGTGGCACAGGGATTAAGGTGTCGGCCTGCAAACACAAAGGTCGCTGGTTCGATTCCCAGCCAGGGCACGTTACCAGGTTGCAATCCAGGTCTCCAGCCAGGTCCGTGGCTGGAGGCAGGTGAAAGGCAACTGTACATTGATGTCTCTTTCCCTCTCGGGCTCTCTCCCTTCTTCTCTCTCTGGAAATAGTAAATAAAATATTTTTAAAAATAGAAAAAGAAATACCAAACCATATAACATTGTACAAAGTAAAATCTATCCCAACACTTTGTCTACATGACTTAAGCAGGTTTACACATTTACACAAATATTATTTTTACATAGTCAACATATGCCAGAAATCCAGGAGTTGTATCATGATAAAGAACTTGTTTATAGCTTACCTACTTGATTTTCTCACTTTTACATTTTTATTAGAAATAAGACACAAATCTACATGTCATGTTTACTATTCTGAAAGTGCCAGCAAATATATCATAGAGCGATAGCGTTTTTAGTTTAGAATTTTGCTGAAAAGTTAACTTTTAGAGCATCAGTGACAAATATATATTACCGTTTGGGGGAGGCCATTCCTAAAGGGGCTGTGTTGACATTAAGATAAACATACAACAGGTGCTTCAAAATTTGAGGAGGTAATTCGCACAGCCTGTGGATCTGCTACAAAGAAATCACGTCTTTTCCAAAGCCTGGAAGGACCCTCACGATGAATCAGACTTGATGGCCTGGCTTGGGGAACAGCGCAGGTGAAGGGAATTGCTGAGTGGCGCGACAGCTGTCACGGAAACCGTCAGCACCAGCTCTCGTGTCCCCGCAGGGGCTACGGGGGATCCAGGGACACGAAGCATTCTGCAACCGCTCTCTAGAAGGGGAAGGAAGCCGCAGTGGTTCTGAGCGACTCTACTGACTTGGAAACAAATGACATGGGGCTTGTAGTTAAATTATTGAACAGATGGATGTCGTTTGCTAGGCAAGCTCGTTTGTGTTTGCACTGGCATTAGCTTTTGAATAAAATGTCCAGTCCGCAACGTGTTAAAAATGGGAGGTTGGTCAAGAAAACACATGGCGGAACTTGGGTGTGGAGAATGGCTAACTGGACTAAGCGAAGCTTTGTAGCTGAGCCGTGTTATGCTGCTCTGGAGTAGTTGCCTGGGTATAAGAATTCACACCACAGTGGCCTACAAAATGCAGGCATTTTACCCGTTACTAACGGTTACCTAAGAAAGACCATATTGTATGTCGATGTAGAGGTCTGCTCTAGAGGGCAGGAGGTACCTTGTTAGCATCTCCTCAGGTGACAGAAGTTAAAGAGGCAGATGGCGACCACGCCTGGCATGGGCATTGAAAGGACCCCAGTGCCGGGAGGTAAAAGGTAGAACAGGGGTGAAGGGCAGTCCCTTGTTACATGGAGTCTCCTATTGACTAATTGCTTCCGTTAGGTACTTACTCAGTTATGCATCCATAGGAGGCCTGTCCCGAAAGCATCAGCCTCATGAACTGTTTTAATTATATCGACATTGGCTCAATAATTTTGGGACAGACATCATATAATTCTCTGACACAGAGTACAGAAAGACTGTAGACATTTTTTAACTGCATTTTATTCCTAGACTCATGAGCAAGATCATCCAGCAAAGTATTGTGACCATCTGTTGTGCGAATTGTGCACTGTTTTAAATTTTGCATCTTTCGAATTGTCTTGAAGCACCCACATGGCGAATGGAAACGTCCAGTAGATAAATCGCTCCACTGAAAAATTATGTTTTGGTGTTAACCTGTCCACTCAAACGAATATTCTGAGCCGTAAACATGAACATCATGAGTGTGTTTGAAAGGCAGAGTGGTGCACAGCATAAAAAATTCAGTTACTTTTAATGATGTTGCCACAGCTTTCTAGCCCAGCAGAACGCAGAAGCTGGGCCAAGAGGCATATTAGAAATACTCGGTTCCAAATGCCCCTGGGCTGATAAGAACATGTGGTGTGACCAGCCAGTGCATAGGAAATGCTGTGGACACATGGAGGAGCTGGAGAAGTGGGAGTAGCAGGAGAAGTAGGAGAAGCCAGCAGAGTATTGGAAGCCGAGAATGGCCCCTGACTGTTGAATGGATCAGATCATGTGTTGGTCCCTCATGCTTTAATGATTCCAACCATTGTTCTTGGGTCCTTTTATGATGAGGTCTGGGGACAGGGGACGCAGCTGTGGAACTCAGACATGTGTGATACTTCTGACTTCCTTACCTCAATCCACTCTCCTTCCACTCAACCTGATCCTTAGTTCTGCTCAGTTTCTGTAGAAATATTGCCAAGTTGGGGAAGGGTGTTAGATCACATGTTTGTTTATACACACACATGATTTTAGGGTAGAGAAGTCACATCCTTGTGCTACATCTCAGTGACTTCGAAATTCCGAGTAAAGGTACTGAACATCAAAGATCTCAGGAAATTCATCAATGTTAGGGAAGCATTTTAATTTTTAATGTAAATACTCACTTACCCCGTTTGATTACCTGTGGACGAATAGACAACACATAGTGCAGTAAGCCAAGCTGACTTGATGGAACCAAAGTCTAGCAAGAAAGAAGAAGAAGAAGAAAATGCAGGGTGACATTTTAAGGTTTTCAAATTGATTTTTGGGACTTTTTAATTGAGAAAGGACTTTATTATTATTTAAACTCCTAGGTGGTAAAATTCATTATCAAGCATGCAAGTCCTGTCCCACAAGTATTGGCCATGCAAACTGTTTTTATTATGTTGACACTGGCTCCATACTTTCTGGACAGAAAGCTAGCCAGTTGCAAACCCAGGATGTTGAGCAAAGCAAGATTCACATGTCTGCTCTCCACAGGTGAAGGCTGAAGGGTGCCTATTTCACCCTCACCCGAGTATTTGTGGGTGTCACCCTGTGGAGAAAAAATGGGGCAGCCCCACTGATGATTTGGGAATGGGAATCATGACTCTTCCCCTAGCAAAAGATTGTTGATCAATCTCTCTCCAATTGCTCTTCCTTAAGTAGCAGTACTAAAGTTTTCATACATTTATAGCCATGTTGAATCATGAAGAATTAATGTTATTAAGGATTCCATTTTTTGCTTTTAATGAAATCCACTGTGATGCTCTCTATTAAATATGGAAATGAAAAAAGTGTATTGCTAGTAAAAAATCTAAGATGTTTCAGCGCTTAAAAAAATAATCCAATATGCCCCTCTTAGTAGAAACATAATTATTTGGGGATTAAACTATTACCTAATTGTTTTTCTGAATTAACTTTGGCCTCTTAGAGTGCATTTAAAAATAAGCTGCATTTTAGCGGAGTCACTTTGAACCATAAATTAAATGACGAGGTACAAACAAGAGTAATGTAAAGGGAAAATGTATGTAGAACCGTGCTTTGCGGTAACTGTTGACAGGTTCCCCTAAGTACCTGGTCTGTGATTTTTCTCATCCTGGGACGCCATCTGGGTAAGGACATTCTGACTCGGTCCTGCTCTTTGTTTACGTGGCTCGTGTGCCGGGCGGCTCTGCCGCAGCCCGGAAATGGACTCTCCTGTCCAGATGGCGTGGGCGAAGGATAATAATTGATCGTCAAATGGGAAAATAGGTCAACCCTGATGTCTCTTGATGATCAGCACCCACTGCGGTTAGCAAGTCTCTGCCACGTAGCATCGCTGTCCAGCAGGGCTACGGGCTGCGCGCGGGAACCACCGGCTGTGGGCTCCGAGCCTGCGAGCCAGCGCGCGTTGGGGGCGGAGCCTTCCCGCGGGTCTGGGCACCCGCACGGCACCGCACCGCACCTGCATCCGCACCCGCATCCGCACCCGCATAGAGGAGAAGGAAACGCCGCCTCATCATCAGGTTACTGGGAGCGCGCCCGGGTCAGAGCCGGTGTCCTGCGGAGGGGCGGCCCAACCGCAGCTGAAACTCCTGACGCGGCCCGTGCTGCCAGCGGTCCGTGCTGGCAGCGGTCCGTGCTGGCTGGGTGAAGATTTCTCTGGAAGAACGGAAACACGCACTGGGCGCTCACTTGACTCATTCATACCTCCTGACAGTGCAACTTGATTTTTTAATTGCCTTATGAGTCAAGCTGGGTCTGAGGGAGAAAAAAGACAGCAGAAAACTTGTGAGTTAGTTAGGAATTATAACTAATTCCTAACTGTGTGTGTGTGTGTGTGTGTGTGTGTATATGTACACACACACACACATACATATACACACACACATATATATATATATATATATGTATGTATTCCTAGTAAATGACAGGTAATTCATTAGGAATTAGCAGAACACATATATTTCATATATTATATATAGCTATATTCCTAGTAAATGACAAGTATTTAAAAAATGTTGAAATGACTTTAAAAATAAATTGGAAGGCACATTATCTCTAATGTTTTCACTGCTTTATTTTATGACATAATAGGAAAGCCTTTCAAACTACTGTTCACGCTCAGCTCGTTAATTCATGTGATGGTAACGCATGTACCTAAGTGTCCCCTCACTTTGGTACCCAAGGCCGGCGGGCCCCGGGTCCGGCTGCAAGCGCACTGCGCTAGGACGTGCGGCCAGCAGACCGCCTGGGAAAGAAATTCTTTCTGAAGTCAGCACCGTGTTTGGGGGAGGAGGGGAAAGCTTGAGAAGACAGGAATTCTACCGAATGATAGACGCTGGCTCACCATGGCCCGCACGGTGCAGAGATGGTAGGAGAGGTTTAATGACTACATCCCAGCGAGGACAATTGATTATGAAAAGCCTTCAGTGCTCATTGTGTAAAATTTAATTTAGAGGGAAGGCTGAGGGCACAGAGCAGAGAAAAGAGATCAGATGTAAAAACAAGGCATTCATTAGGCCCCGCGGCGCTGGTTCACACAGTGAAGAGGGCGCCGCTCTCCAGGGAGTAACCAGGAGGGAGGACCGCGGGTCTCCACGCTGGAGGGCGGGCAGATGACCCGCTGCTGAGTCCCCGTCGTCTACGCAGCAAGGGGGGGAGTCGTTCTCAGGGAAATTCTCGGAGATTCTGCTCTTTTGACACAGGATACAGGATTGTTGGTCAGGTTCAGGTCTGTTTCTTTCCGTTCCACGCTCAGTGTTCGCCGGGCCAGGTTCCGCTCGTGCGGGCGCCCTGACCCCTCCCGGTCGGGTTGCTGCCTCAAACGGCCCTGGACTCCGAGCCCCGCCCTGCTCCACTCCCCGCGTGCCCACTCGTTGCTCTCTACTTTGAAATCGATTGGGGTGATGTTGGTTAGTAATTGGATATAGTTTCGCCCTGGCTGGTGTGGCTCAGCCAGTTGCCACGCTGTCCCCTAAGACTGAAAGGTTTGGGGTTCAGCTAGCCCAAGGGCACATTGCACAACCTCTGAGGTAGTCCCGGGCTTACTGCTTGTCACCTGCAGTCCCTGCACGTGACGACCTTTTAAATAGTGTACCTATAATTTTAACTTTTAAAGTTATGTAAGTCATAGCAAATATTAGTTCTCAATACATGGGGAAAAGTACAATAAATATTTAAGATCTAGTAGATATTCTAGGTGGATTGAAACCCAGTTTTTATTAGTAAATACTGGAATAAGAAGGTATATGGAAAAAAGATTTGCCCTATCAGATATTGAAACTTACTGTAAAGCTACTATACTCGAAACAATGTGGTGTTGGTAGAAGATGAAAGTTTGTAAATAGAACCCAGGAAATATGAGAGCATAATATGTAATAATGAGGCATTTCAATTCCTTGGGTAATGATGGGTTCTTTGAAACATGGTTATGGTATAATTGTGCCTTTACCTTTATCAGACAATCTAACGAATTTTATGTGGACTATAAATATAAAAAGAGACACATTTAAGGATAATTTTGAAACTACAAACTATGTGAGAGCAAATTTTACTATGCATATTTTTAAATCACAGCTAATGGAACTTGAAACCAAGTGAAAATTTTTTTGCCCAGCGTGTTTTAGGCTAAAAGCTAACTTTTCTATTAATCAAAGAGTTTCTGAAAATGTAAATGAGATTAACAAGGCAACACAGGAGATGCAGAGGCAAAGGTTATAAACATTATAGAAAAGGTAATACAAGTGATTAATAATCATGTTAGAGATGTTCTACTTTCATATTGTTCAAAAATATGTGAATCAAAGGATTTAGCACCAGTTTCCTCTCATATGATTGTTGAAATTAAAAAGTTCAATAACCTATGCTATTTAATAGGAAGAAAACAAGAAGTCTCATGCAGTGGAAATAGGCTGAATATTGAAAATATTTATATTTTGTTGTATCAGTAGTGCTGTATTATTTGTCCTTTCTAGAGAAATAAAAGTATAACCATGTAATGGTGTATCTATAATAGTAGTTATTATAGCAACTGTAGGATTGTTTGAAATAACAGAAAACTCAGGACAACTATAGTGCCCATCAATAAAAAAAACTGCTAACTGTTGTATTATATACTATAGCATATCAAGTCTATGTTTTAAAGATGCACTGTTGTATTTATTTATCAGAAATATATGCTAATTAAGTGAAAAACAGTAAGTTACATGTTAATATAAATAGCATGACACTATCTTTAGAAAAAATTTCAACTTATATATAACTAAATGTGTAATAGAGGGATTTAATTTAAACTTAATTTCCTTCACTGATTGAGGTTGAGGTAGAAGAGAAGTTATTAACACATTTCTTATAAATATCTATATTATTTTACTTCTAAATTGAACATGTATATTTTTAATAAAAATAATTAAAATTTAATAGTAAATTAAAATAAAGCCAAAAGGTTACAAAGTAACATATGGCAGGTCCTAGTCTAAGTTTTTATTTTGGTATAGAGGAATAGAAAGGTTTCAGAGTTTTTCCCTAAATGGCTAATAGCTCCAAATCTGTTTCTAAATAATGTAGTTTCCCCACTATTCTGAAATGCTACTTTATTATATATTTAATTCCACATTTATTTAGGGCTGCTTCTAAACACACTATATCTCAAATCACTCCATCTTTGACAGAACCATGGTGTGTTTATTACTATGCTGTGTAATATACCTTATCATTGAGTAAGGCCATTTCTATGATATTGTACAGGGTGCATGCAATCAATTGGCAAAAGTTTAGTAAAATAACATACCACAAAATAAATTTATTCTTATACGTAAATGCATAAGCATAGTCATTCTTGTTTTTAATTGTTCCAAAAAGTCTCCATTTGCTGCAATAATAGACTCAATTCAACTTTGGAATCTTGAGCATAATTTAATGAACTTTTCTTTATCCATGGACATCATCATGTTTTCAGTCTTAGCTTTCCATAGCCTCTTTATTGGAATGAGATTGTTGACTCACTTCTCTCTCACAAACCCTACGTACATCATAATATAAAGGATTTGCATCTGGTGAACTAGGCGGCCAGATTTCCTTTGACCAGTATTCAGGAACATTCACACTGAGAAATTCTTAGACCTTTTTGGTGTTGCGTGCTGGTGCACCATCTTGTTGGAAGATCAAATGACGTCCATTTGTGACTTGCTTCATCCACAGTACTACTACTTCTATCAAAATGTCAAGGTAAACATCAGCAGTCACCTTCAAGCCTTGTGGGAAAAATGTGGGGTCATGATATCTCCTTCATTGCTGACAACATCTAACACCATCACTGTAGCGGGAAATTTTGTTTTCATGACAATTGGGACTTCATTAAGATTCTCACAGAGCCACCTGTTGTTTCTTCTGTTGACTATTTAGTCCTACCGAGAATTCTTTTTTTTTTTCTAGACTTTACTTATTATTTTTGAGGGAGAGGGGGAGGAAGAGAGGCAGAGATGGAGGGAGACATCAATGTATGGTTGCTGTTCACCTGCCTCCAGCTATGGACCAAGATGGAGACCTGGCTTGCTACCTGGTTATGTGCCCTGGCTGGGAATCTAACCAGCGACCTTTGGATTCATAGGCTGGCACCTTATCCACTGAGCCACCAGCAAGGGCCTGAAAATTCTTTTCATTGAAGAAGAAAATCAGAGGGTTTTTTCCTTCGGGATTTTTCAATTTTGTTAGCAGTGTCCTTGCTTTTTCAAAGCGCCTTTCCTTTGTCTGCTGTGTCGTCAACTGGCCTCTTCTAAGAACATACGATCTGTATCTGGTATCTTCAGCAATAATCTTGCAAACCATTGTATCTGACATCTGCAATTCTCTTGCTATGGAGCGCATTGACTTTCTTGGATCTTCATTGATGAGCTCCTGGATTCTGTGTACAATATCTGGACTTGTGCAATCCTTGCGTACCTTATGTGTTTTCCTTGTTGGTGTGGTGACATCAGGATCAGCATCATACACCTTCTTCACATTGTCAACTGTATGTAAAGAGATGGTATTGAAGTCCGCAATTTCCTTAGCAGTTGGCTTGCACACAGTCCAGAAACGATGGTTGCTCTAACATCATATTCCTTCTACATGACGGTTGCTCTCAGAATGTAATACTTTCTATCTGAAACAGTGATGTTAAATCATAACCTTAGAAAGATAGTTTTTCAAAATTAATAAGAAGCACGTGAAATAAGGAGATGCAATGTTATTGCCAATTTATCGTGTGCATCTTGTATTTACTTTCAGAACACCCTAACTTTTCACTATAGACAAAAGTAGTTTTACAAAATGGAAAAGTGCAAAATATTGATTGAACACTGGGTTCAGACTATAATAAAATATTTTAAGTATAGTTTATTGATTATGCTATTAGACTTGTCCTAATTTTTTCCTCTCCTTTGCCCCCCACCCCAGCACCCCTTTAGCGCATGTCCATGCGACGTGCCCGTGGGCGCTTTAGTTCTCCATTTCCTTTGCTGTTCTTCACACCCCCTGTCTATTCTGTAGCCACCAGTTAATGCTTCTTTGCCCCTAAACCTTTCCCCCGTTCTACCCTTTCCCCCTTTCCACTGATATTGTGTTAATTTAAAATGATTAACGCAAGCTTAAACTCACCTTGCCTCGTTCATCAGCTGATAAAACGTTAAATGAATTTTCCAGAGTTCAACCTTTAATGTATAACTTCCTAGTGTTGGATCTGGCAGATGGTAGGCTTCTGAACGCACTGCTGTTACAAAGGGTGGCATGTTGTTTTCACAGTGTCCCGTCTTCTTTAACATGTTGTGCCGGAGAAGATTGGTGAATGTCGCATTGTCTATTGAATCGTTAATGTGTATGCAAAATCTGTCCTGTTTCTGTTGTGTAACATATATGCTTTTGGGCCTTTAAAAGTGACGTTATTCCTTCTAATCCCAGCCAATACAGTGTGTAATGGTAACTGCTTTGCTTCACATTTACTTCAAAGAATGAACATTTAGTTCTGAAAACCTTCTATCTCTCAAAGTGTTGTTAGTCAATTCATTATAAAATTTAAGCGATATAAAAACTAAAATGTCAGGCCAGTATAACTGTAGGAGAAAGGGTTTTATTGTGTATCTTCAGCCAGTTGTGTGTGAAAAAAGTCATACCACATTATTTGTGACTGTGTGTCTACATGGGCACATTTAAATATGTGCCTTCATAAATATTTTAGAAATGTAAACTATTTTTAAAACAATGATATGTAGTTTGAGCATATGTAAATATATATTATGTATGAAACTGGAATCACAAGGTTTTTCTTTAGTATAATCGGAACCAAGAACTATCTGTAGACACACATGAAATACTAGTTAGCCTGTGTTCATATTAACAAGTGAAAGTGATGTAGCAGAATCGAGACAGATGAAGTTTTAATCTAACTACTCATCTCCCTGTATGGAACAGGCATTTGAATGCCGGCTGAGAAGTGATGGTTACACAACCTCTTGGTAACGCACCTGAGCCTTCCTGGATCCTTGTCCGGCAGCTTTGTCTGAGGGGGCTGCCCCAGGGGAGGAGTCATCGTTCGGATGGGAAGCGCTAACTAGGTAACACCTGGGCCACCATGAACGTCCTGGGTGCCCTATTAGCGTCTGCCATGGTGGACAAACTCTATCACTTCATCTTAAAGGTCTTCGGCAGCAGCTTAGTGTTTGAAAACGAGTCTGATAAATTGAAGAATTTTAAGTAACGTTATCATCAAAAGTCATTATAATTTTGAAAGGAGGGATGGGTTAAATTGGCGTACATGGAAGGGAGACTTTTCTGGTCAATCTGTTTGTACCCACGGGACTAGGAGTGGCTGACCGCTGGCTATCCAGCGTAGGTACCCACACATGCAAGGGCAGACTCCATGCCAGCTAGGACGTCCCTCATTCTTGTCCACAGAACAGCATGGCTGTATTTTTTGTGAATAGAAGAAAATAGGAGTGTTACAGTCTAGCTCGAACAGCACAAATAATGCAATTCTGTCATTAAGTAATTACCTTCTACCTATGATGGTCGACAACACTCACTGAGCTTGTTTTAAATTCTGTTGGGAGGAAGATTATTTGCAGTGAGATTATTTTGAGCTCTTTCTCACCTTCAGTATATAATTTTGCTGTTGCATTTATTTGTGGTTGGGGATAAATTTCATTTGAAAACCTGGCTAACATTTTGCCTCGAATATGTTTGCCTATTTCAGTAACAAATGAATTTTTAAAAACAAAGAACCAACCATAAAAATCCCCACTGTTTTTCTCTGTGTTTTTCAGTGTTAGTAACCAGCATTTTTAAATTAGATCAGATGTGGAGTAATTTTCCATTATTTCCCCGGTAACCAGCAACATGTGTGAGGTTGCTTTGTTTTCAGAATAGCATCTTCCAGAAGAGGGAGATAGATGAGGGTTAATAATACATCCAGGCTCTGAATTTCTACTTCCAAAGCTAGACACCCAGGGCCCCTTTAGTATGTGTTTATTTCAATCTGTTCGGGGGGGAAAAAGTCATATTTAAAAGTAATAATCTGGTTCCCCTTTAAAATGATGTACAACTTAAGCGAATGGTAATGAAAAAGAATCCCAATGAAAAATAAAATTTATGGTATAAAATTATTTTTTTGCAGCCTATCTTATTCTACTGCCTAACATGAGTCTCCTTTAATAAACATTAAAACCTAAATGCTTACAATGGACATTTTTAGAAAATCTTTTTAAGGAGCAAGGCCTAGGCAGCTGGCCTGGGGACTCAAATTCATCAACTGTTTTATGCTACATATTGTGCTGGGTGTCTTAGCCCTGTCAAGATTGAAAAGAAACAACATAACATAAATATGACTAAGAAGGAATATTAAACTGTGGTTCTCAAGGGATGAAACGGGGGTCAGGAGCTATTCATTTCCCCCCAGTGATGCGGGACAAGCGGAGTTCACAGCTAGGAGTGGTTCAGGAACCCATGAACATGTGTGTGTATGTGTGTGTGTGTGTGTGTATGTGTGTACCCATGCATGTGCATGTATGTTTTTCAGCTTAGCATCCCAAGGTCAGACAAAATGTTTATCTCCTACAAAAATGGCTATTTCCTGACATGTTAAGATTAAGTGAATCTAAAGTACATTCATAGTTCTAAAAGTCTAATTATATAAATTGGGGATTGATTGTGGGGGAGGGGGTCGGTGTCGGTGGGTGGGGCAGGGGAGAGCAATGGGGAAAATGGGACAGCTGTAGTAGAAGAACAATCAATTAATTTTAAAAAGAAAATGGGAAATAAATAATAGTACCTGCCAAATAAAAAAAATTTGGTCTAAAATTTAGTATATGTGACATACGAAGAGTGGGTTTTTGGAATAAAATGAGCCAAACGGACTCTTCTGTCCCCACTTGTCCCCACAAGAAAGTGGGGGCCGTGGGGGAGGAATTGTCATGTGTCCCATTCATGACAGATCCCCAGCTAGATCCCTAGACAAATGTATGGAGCCACATGTGTGTTAGGGACGCTGACAGTCTAATTTCTCACCCGTGCTCCCCGAGGCCTTTGCTGTCCAACGGACAGACATCCGTACTCACCTGAGGGAGCACAGCACAGAACCGGAGGCAAGCAATGTTCATTCACCCCCTCACACGTGCAAACTTACTGAAATTTACCCAAGTATTTTTTTTTTAATGCAACAGATTGGAGTTTATCTTGGAAGGGTACTTCCATCTGTGAAAACTGTCACGGGAAGAAAGAAGAACACTTGAAAATAAATCCACCAGCTGTATTGATACCGTGGTGGGGTGTGAGGGTCTGGGTAGCATAGGGCTGTTTGCTAAATTCGCTACACCATCTGAGCGGATAGCTGGCTGGGGAGTCCGGCACGTTTCTCGGTAATGACTTTAAAAAATCATTAAATGATAGCGAGATAACACTAATGTAGTTTCAAGCTGTAACTTTAAAAGAAAAAAAGCAAAGAATAAAATGGTAACGTTACCTTAAAATAACTTGCGAAAATGGCACACGTACCTTAGGTCATGCTTTAAAAACTCCAATGAGGAATAGGAAATTCAACACCTGCTAAGTAGCGGTGAGTTAACGAATAGTCTGTGTTCTGTGCCTCCTCTTTTGTGTTGCTAAAAAACAGCAAACATGTCCAGCTAGTTTCTTCTTCTTCTTCTTCTTTTTGCTTTTCAGGCTTTTGTTTAAAGAAAGGGTAAAACTCTTCATGCTTTATACATAAAATAAGCCTTTGCACTGATCTCGTATGTATTTTTCACCCCTCCTACCAGAGGCCTGTACACTGTTTTAGACACGGCGGAACACTGGCCTGTTTGTGCCTGATCGAATAGCAGGAAGAAACCAGTTGAAGTGGTTCTGAGTTTTCTAGAAGGAGGCTGCTGGGGTGTCTTTCAAGTGCTCTTCGAAATTTAAATGTTATAGCCTTTACTTTTAGGAAGCCCGAAGAGCTCACAGCTTAGGAGTGAGACCTCTTATTTAGGAGGACTCAGAAATCATCCCTCTTACTCTGAGACAAGAAAAAATATTGATCCTGTGGTCCTCAAGGGGCGAGTGGCAGAAGTGTCCCCTCTCCGATAGGTCTGTTGGGCCCTGAACTCGCAGAGTTCATCCTCCATGACACCTTCGAAGGCACCTGTGGGCAGGGATGGGAAGGGGCTTCCGTGTTGCTGCTCAGGGTGGCTCGGCCCTCATGTAAAACCTTGTCTACGTACCGTGATGGGTGATGAGGGTCTCCTTTTTGAGGTGTCATTGTGTCATTGTCTTCCCAGTCCCCACCCGTCCACTCCCTTCGGAGAGTTTCCATGTCATCTGTTCGGTCATCTTCCCAGCTCCTCCCTCAGCACTGACACCTCTCTATGAACAAATGTCAACCCTCAACCCCCAGGTCAGGAGCCAAAATTCTCCATAATTAGGCGAAGCAATTTTTAAAAGTGTGTACCTTCTAGTCATCATTTCCTAAGTGAAAGGATGAAGTAATGTAGCCCAGTTGCCAAGTTACTGGGCGGAGACCCTCTGAACATGCTTGAGTGTTTACTTGGGTGCTGATCCCCTCCTCTCAGAGCCCCTTGGCCCCAGGACATTTTCACTGCCCCTGTCCCAGGCTGATGCAGCACCTCAGCCTGAAATGGCCTCTCACTCTGATACCAAAGCTTCTTGATGTCTGGAAGCATGCATCTGACTTTTCAAAAAATTGTTACACTGCTTCTTCTCTACAAAATATTCCTTAATAGCAATTGTTGCCAATTTTCCAAAATTTCATAACCACCTACAATTTTATTTGGGTGTCAGGGTTAGACTTGGGGTTGAAGGTGTTGAAGGGTTACTCAATAGTTTCATGTCACTGACATGCTATTAGTAGCAGTTTGACAAACCGTGGGCCATACATGTAATTTTAAATGTTTTATTGTTGTACTTAAAAAATACTATATGTCTTATTCTCTTCTTGTGTCATCATTTTATGTACGATATTGAAAGTCATTTCAGGGCTTAGAAACAATAGATGCTCTTATGGGAAAGATCCCTAAGTATTTCATTGGATTAATTTTTTCCTATGCTTTTTTCCCAAATAGCCCGAAAAGTGACTTGCGATTGACATTTTTCTCTATGCTAAGTGTTTTTGTATTACAAGAGTGCTTTCCATTATGCAATAGGATTTTTGAGTCAGTGAGTCAGGCAGTAAATATTGTTCACCAGTCATGTCAAAGGTTCTTGAGGTGTTAAGTAAAGAGAGGAAAGAATACTGACAATGAACCTGAGATGTTCTCTGGAAGCAGCTACCTGCTTATTTGCAGGTGCTGAGGGGGTTAGTGGCTTTAAGCAGGAACTAAGGACATTTGCTTAGGAATAGATTGATTAATTTGAAGTTAATTTTTGTCCTGACTATTATTAACTAAAATTGCCCAAAACCAGAAACTAAGGCCCTGCAAATATTTCTATAATTTATTACCATCATACTAAATATATTTTTAAAAATAAATACAAGATGGTGCCTACGTATTATTTAGCTTTTCTAGGGAAAATAGCCAGTGGTTTCACACTGCTATTTAATGTTAATTAAAAGTTTAAGGTATAGCAGAGATGCAACTTATTTCTGTCCAGTAGAAAGACAATGCCAACACTGATTTTGGAAGTATCTGTGAAGAATTCATAAACTGTTCATTTAAATATTCTGTAGAATTCAGCATTTAAGCCCTGCCAGCTTCAAATACCCTTTGAATCAGTTTCTCTATTTTAATAGTTCTTTATTAAGGAATCAAATAAAGTCTTTGACACATGCTCCTTTCATGTGAGTAAGAGAGTTTTATGTTGACTTCTGAAAATTATACTTTGACAGTTTAGTGCTTTATTTGGACCCTTTACCAGTGATGTTAATGAAGTACAACAAATAGTGGGAAATCTTACCAAATTTTGGGGACAAGCAGATATTAATCTCTTGAGTGAAAAAAAAAAAGACTTTAAACTTAAAATAACTTTCCATGGCACTGATTGAAAGATCAAAACTAAAGGGACTGTAACTATTTTATACTCTATTGACTAGCTAGCAGCGTACGCATCGGCCTTCAGAGGGCAGAAGTCTGGCTTCGAATCCCGGCTCTGCAAGGTGTATGCTCTGTGATCTTTGGGCAAATCATTTAACCTTTCTACCTAGCTTACCTCATTTATAAGTTTCATAACACAGTCTTCCTACGTCTTCGGAAAATAAGTGCTGAAGAACTGTTTGTATGTGTCAGACGTGAGTGTTGGTTGCCAAGGAGACAAATGCAGTTGCAACATCATGGATGCTGTTGGAACCCTGCATTAAAATCTATTTTCAAATGTGCTATTCAGTGACAGAATGTCCATGTGAGTCTTTGAAAATAGATGGCAGTATTCTGGTTGTGTGTGTAATTGTTTCTTCTATTTTGTTTGCCTTTTCTTTGCCTAAATTTCTAAGATTATGTTAAAGCATTTTTCTGCTTGCTTCAGTTTTTGGATCACCTGTGCATCTGTCTCATCTATTTATTTTTTTCTCTGATTATGAGTCATTTAATTCTGTCTTTTCTTGTGCCTAAAATTTTTTGATTGAGTGCTGGACAGCTAAAGAATAAATAAAGGCCTTGCAAAGTACCAGTAAGGCACCAGAATCAATAAATAGTGAAGTTATTTGTTATCAGCAATTTATAGTCTCTAATAATTTGTATTTATGGTTGGATTATTCATGGAAGCAATGTGTATGTTTGCAAAGACCATCAAAAGTATTTTTAATAAAGCAAAGGTAAGATAAATGCATTAGTTTCTTATTGTTAAGTACTTTCTAAAAATGCATTACAAAATCTCTTTTGTAAAAATGTCTTTTTAGAGCAATTTCATAGTTACAGAAACATTGTGAACATAGTACAGAGAATTCCTGGACACACCTGCACTCAGTTTCCCCTATTATTAACGTTGACATTACAGCACATTGGTTACACTTAATGAAACATTATTTATATATTAGTATTAACTAAGCCTGTAGTATCTTCAGTTTTCCTTAGTTTTACCGAGTTCCTTTGTTCTGATCTCGGCATCCGTCCAGAATAACATACTACAATTAGTTCTCATGTCTCCTTAGAGTCCTCTTGACTGAAACAGTTTCTCAAATTACCCCTAATTTTGATGCCTTTGACTGTTTTGGGGATCATTGGCTAGGCCTAAATTTTACTTTTGATTAGAGGAAGAATGGCCCCCAAATATCCAACGGATGATTAATTCTTTGGTAAATAATGGTATAGTTGTACAACTTGTGGACGCGCTGGTTTCTGGGTAAAAAGAGTGGGACTCTGAGCTACTCTGAAATGGGCGAGGTGCACCGATCAAGGTCTGGCCCAGGGGCTGCCGGGCAGGGGTTGCCGCCTGTGTCTTTGCTCAGTGGTGTGACATGCAACTCACAGATTGACAGCACCGAGTTCATGATGCCGAGACTCCCTGGGTAAGTTAGATGACCTGAGAGAACAGTGCCCTGGCTGCTTCTAATTCTGTTAAATGAAGGATAACCAAGGGATAATATAATTTTTCTTAAGTTTTAAGATTTGTATTTTAAGCTTGTTCAAGCCATATACCTCACTCCCTTTCTGTTAAAAATGAAAAGAATTCATCGCAGGATATAGTTACATGCCTTGTGAAGAAAACTGTTACAGAACATTTATATCTCAATTTTCCAAAATTGATTAAGTATTCATTTATTCACATGCCGTAGACTGAACACTCCTAGAGGTCAGATAGTCTGCTAATAACTACTTGACGGTCCCGGTTGTAAACAGTATTTAAACTCTGCCTCTCAGATATGCCTTGATCTTCAACCCAACCACCTAAAGGAAAAAAGTTACGCCTGCTATTTGAGTGTTTAAGGTGCATTGTTACATAATCAAATGTAATTCTATTCTGGCAGGACGGTTACGGAGCTGCTCAGACGCATTTTCCAGGCAGCCCCCTTGGTCTGACCTGTGGAAGGGTACGTGCAGTCTCTGATCTTTGTGCAGGTGGGTGCAGGTCACGCCGCTGGACAGGGACCCAGCAACCCTGGTGCCTTGCAACAGTTCGCTACTGAGGTAAGATGCACGCATGTCTTCCCACCTTCTGGCATAAAAATGTTCCAGTAACTCTAGTCCTTGGTCCATGTCCATAGTCAACATGTGTAGTGCGATCCACAGTTGAAGTGTGAGAGGTATGTATGTTACACCATAAACTGTACTTTTATTCCACAACTTGGCTGCAAAAAATGAAATTTCATAAAACCATACATCAAACTAAGTGCAATCCCAGAAGGTTATTAAAACACCTTGACTGCAATTTACACAAATTAGAGGATCTGAAAGTAGAATTCATTCATTACCTTGACATTGGACGGCCTCACGTGGGCCCCGTTATGAAAAGGCTGTCCTGCTTACCTGAGTCTTCCCTGAAATTCTCTGTAACCTTTACAGCTTGAAGTAACACGTTGGTATTATTTTTTAATATTTGGTGAGTAATAGAGGTCAGGGAATTTTTGAACACCCTGAAACTGAATAGCACTCATTAACATTAGACTCTGTAAACTCACACGAGTGAAGTGTGTGCGCTCCTTGGAAATGAAGACACTATCAAGGAAAACAACGAAAGCACTTCCCCAGCTATTTGATGACCTTGGGCTGAGCTCTCTCTCTCATGAGGCCTCTGTAAATGGCTTTGACTTCCTGGCAAATCCGGGGCTCTAGGGGTCTCTTGTTTGGAGCCCTGCTACCAGGTCAGTTCCCATGTATCATTTAAATGATCAGCTTATAGGGGGTACAGTAAGATTTTGTAACCCTTGGGGTCCGGTTTGCTAGAAGGCCGAATTAAATGCCTGTCCACATTGGATTTTTAGTTAATGACTTCCCTATCTGGCTTTGTCAACTTACACGCAACATACTCTTTCCTTTCAGGGTCCTCCCCGTAGCACTTTGCTTTTAGCAATAAATCAGGGTCATTCCCTTCCTGCCTCCTGACAGGTTAATTCGGAGGAAGGGCTCCTGGGAATGAGAAGAGTGAAACAATTTGAGGGCGTGAGTTGTTGCAATAAATTCTAGGATTTAATTTCTTTTCTTACCAAATTCAAAAGGGCATTAGGCTTACCTGACCGGTGCAAGGTATGATCTTTACAACCCGAGAAAATCCTAGGTTGATGGAGAAGATTCACTTGAATTCCCCCCACATCTTTCTTTGGGGACCCGTGTCTGCACTAAGCCAGGGCAAGCTGTCAAGGATGTGAGGAGTGGAAGGTCACACAACATGTTTATGAACTAGCGCTGCATTTCCAAACAAAGAATGAGAATAATAGTGTTCGTTTTTCAGTGACCTGGGTGAGAGAGAGACTCAGAGACAGACGGACAGACAGCATTCCTCGGAGCGCTCTCACTTGGTTTTAATGAAATTTGTACCACCCCTTTCCAATGCAAAATCTTTTTGTTTATGGCAGACCATAGATGAGGACAGCATTCAATGCATTTTAAGTGAATCATGGCATTTAGAGTAGGAATCTATTTTTCCTGTTTCATCCCAGCTATACTTTGTACGATTGTGGCTTCAAATACACCTATTAAATCATAAATAAAAATCTCTTAGGGAAAGTAGGTAGAACAGCTTTCCGTTTATTTTTTTTTAAGTTGGCCACTTAGGGTAAATTATTCTAGAAAGGTCTGTCTTCTCTAAATCAAAGGGTGGTGCACTTAGATTTACCTGTCAAAATTGGTGTGAAGGTAAGCAGAACACAAACAATGTGCTCATTTACTGCCAGAGAAACGTACAATGTACCAAATGCGATCATCTCGTCAAACGACCAAGGTATTGTTGTGAGCGCTTAAGTCAAAGCCAAACCTGAGGCAAATAATTTTCTCCTCTGGTTGTTTGATAAAACAATGATTGAATTTTGACCTTTAAAGAAATATGAATCTCTTTTTCAACCAAATTAAATAAAGGTTAGGAAAGCAGACGAAAGTAGTATGATATTTTCCAAAATTGCTTTTCCTATAACTCATAAGTGATTTTGAAAATATCAAGTCTGTAGTCTGCCATTTTTGGTTCAATCCGGACCTTACACATTTCCATTTGCACATGAGCACATGGCTGGGAGGGACCGGCGGAAAGAAAGAAATCAGACAAAGGAGAGCCGGCAGCAGAGTCAGAGGACCAGCTGCCTTCTTCCTCCTGAGTGTCATTGTCACACAGCCCTCTGCTGGCCCCACACCCACTGCAGCCCATTCCATTGCACTTGCCTTGGAGACCCACAGGCTGAGTTCAATCAGGTCTAACGATAGTACTTCCATCAGGCAGTTTACAAGAAAATATTCGTAATAATATTTTGGCTTGGATTTTCCTATCAATTTCATGACAGTTTTAAAATTTCTCTACACACAGCTAAGCCTTGAAGTTTTTATTTTAAAAATGAGCCCTGACTGGTGTGGCTCAGTGGGTTGGGCATCATCCCACAAAGCCAACGGTCACTGGTTTGATTCCTGGTCAGGGCACGTGCCTCGGCCTTGGGTTCGGCCTGGACTTGGCCACACACAGGAGGCAGCGATCGCTGCTTCTCTCTCACATCGGTGCTTCTCTCACTTTCCCCTCTCTAAAAATAAATAACACATTTTCAAGTCAAAAAGTAATATGTGCTTGAGTAATTAATTCCATATTTAAGGAATCATGTGTTTATCTCGTTTAATAGACTAACTAGACTCTCACTGCCTCTCGAATTTCACTAAGGAAAGGTTTCGAAAGGAGAATGAAATAAGAATAGGCCTTTTTGCTCATTTCCTAAAGTTTGAAAAATAACTGTAAGTAGATAATTAGCCTCATGTCAAACCCATTTTCTCCTGCTGATGTGAGAGAGCAAGGGAGGCAACATAGACGAATTACGACGACAGGCCAAGTCACTGGCATTTGGCTTGGGGTGTGGCAATTAATGAGGCCTTAGGATCAGCATTGAAAATGGTTGCCTCAGTTATGAATTTCTAGGACTACACTGGATTAGGAAATTGATGTCTAAAACTAGTATTATATTTTGCAATAGATGCTCTATGAGATTATGTATTTTAAAAAATATTTTATTTCATTATTTTCAAAGAGAGGGGAAGGGAGAGAGGCAGAGAGGGAGATAAACATCAATGTATGGTTGCCTTTCACCTGCCTCCAGCTACGGACCTGGCTTGCAGCCTGGTGATGTGTCCTGGCTGGGAATCAAACCAGCGACCTTTGGGTTTGCAGACCAGTGCCTTATCCACTGAGCCACCAGCCAGGGCAAGATTATGTATTTTAATACCTATTCCACATACTATTTGTGTGAGGTATACTTCTTGACACTGTACTTTTTGTTTACTTTCTATACTTAAGAATGGAACAAACACATGAAATTCCAGACTAAATCAGGTAATTCACTGAGAAGAGAGTTACTCTAGGTTTTGTATTAATTGCATCTCTCAGTATTTTTTTTTTTTGTCATTTTAGAAGTATTTATTTATTTATTATTTTCAGAGAGAAGGGCAAGGAGGGAGGAAGAAAGGGAGAGAAGCATCAATGCATAGTTGCCTTTCACCTGCCTCCAGCTAAGGACCCGCATGGAGACCCAGCTTGCAACCTGGTTGTGTACCCTGGCTGGGGAATCGAACCAGTGACTCGGTAAATTTTTTATATCACCTCTCATTTGACATTACCCAGTTCTTGTCCCAGCATCATACACTATTTATACCCCAACCTATACTAGTTGCATTTATTTCTCTATTTCATTGAGTGAACATAGTTCACACCAATTCGACCGGTACTTCTAATACAATAAAAACACACCATTATAATTTAAGGGACATTTTACTATTACACCAACACTTACAGTTGCTTCAATGCTATGATAATCAGTTTGTAGGATTGGGAATGGAGAAGGAACATGCTCATTCCACTAGCTTTGGGAACAAACGTCATTCCCACCATTTCTCTTGGGAACATGGAGGTCACTAAATGCCTTCAGCTCTTGCCTTATCCAGGCATATTCAAGGAGAGAATATAGAAGTGTGTATATTGATAAATACTAGAATATTGCATGTACCCCCAAGTAATGGATTTTTGTGACACATCCCATCTCTCAGAGAAAAGTGGAAACAAAATAAAAGTTTGGTTCTCAATTAAAACCCACATACACTCCTACTGTGAGACTGTATACACTCCAACTGTACGCTCTGTTGATTGCTTTCTAAGATAATCAAATGAATGAAATGCCTTGGAAAGGACATTGGTAATAATGACCCAGTGCAGGATGCATGAACCAGACCATGCCAGGCGGATGGGCTGGGCGGACACTCCAGGTAATCATCTCCCACTAGGTAAGGTTTCAGTTAATCAAAGAGACCTCGATTGAGCATCAATTAGAACTAAGTGTTGTTGAAGGCTGCTTCTCAACTTCCGTTCCTTAGCCACATGGTACTTCCTCAGGAAATAATATAAGCCCCCAACTGAAGTTTCATAGCAAGTGAAGCAAGACAGTCTTGCTTACGTCAGCACCCTTGGGCTGATAATCCAGTGTTCGTTCATTTCTGCCACTTGGCGTTGGAGGTGATGAGACTTTTGCAGAAAGCAAAGGGTCGGGCAGGGGAAATGCGGTTACAGTGCACTGCCTGGTGTAGACTGGCCTACGTCTTCATGATATCTCGCTTTAAGAAGTGGATAAACAACCCTTGAGCCATGTCTGCCAGCTGATGTTTTCCCCAGTTTGGGCACAAGGAAACGAAGGATCTAAGTGATGAGAAAAATCACAGTTGAGATTAAGCCAACTCCTGTGGCCCTGGAGAATGGTAGGTACTTAAAACCCAAGTAATCCTCAAAATAGCCCTGTAGATAAATAGGGTCATGACCAGTTGGTATGTAAGTGACAGGGATGCCATGAATTCATCAACTTCACCTGCTGACGCCTGGTAAGGGTGGATCTAGAATACAGAGCTAGTGCCCTCACCTGTGTGATTTCTCAGACGTCATGGGCCCAGGTGAGGCCATAGGTCACCGATATACAAGTTCACTGGAAACCAGGCCTTCTGGCTGCAGGTGTGCAGGCTCCACCCATGGTTGCAGCCCACAGTCACCGTACCGCAACTCACAGACTGAGGTCACCGTGTCTCAGTTACTGTGGAAGCAACTATGTTAAAACAGGTTGTCTAAGATGAACATGCAAGGCTTAGTCACGTTCTTGGCTTAGGCCTATTAATAAGAGCTTTTTTTCTTTCTTCTGGCCATTGGAGGGCTGGCTGTTGGATAGCTGGTTCAGGTGTTATGGGGCCTGAGATGGTGAAATGGGTGTTTCTTCTGTGAAAGGGACACAAATGCACTCCTGAAAGATGCAAATACAGGGCTTTGGAAGGGCTCTGTACATATGGAAAGTTTCATTTTAATTTGAAAAGCTGACACCCACTTTTGGGATAGCTGGTCTAGATGCAAATTTCAGAATGAGCCTAGCATTTTTATGATACAGTTTGGAAAACTGATCGATTACATCTTTGTGATCATGTACCTAATCAAAAACTAAGTACATCACCATGATAAAGAAGAATAACCAATAATTATCACTAATACCTTTGGCAGGCCATTCAGAAATAGAATATGAATTACAGAATAGTTGCTAGATTAACGACACCTCACACTGACTGAATTTCCCAACCTGTATCATGTCTGAATTAAACTTCTCTATACTGCTATTTAAAATAATGCTATCAAATAGTTTGTGAATACCATTCATACAAGAAAAAAGGTAATTCTTCCTTGGAGAAGATCCATGAAAGGTGTACAGTAAACTAATAAAATCAGTAGTTTGTATGCTGGGAAATGTAGATCTTAGGGATATAAATGCAGGTTATATCTGTGAAGGCTTGATTGGTGTTTCTCCTTTCAGTCTTAATACAGTGATTAAGAGGAAGGAATGATGTCTGGATAGATTTCACTAAATATCTGATGTTTTTCCTCAAACATTTTTAGCAATCTATTTAAAATATTCAATGCTGGCACAATGACTGATAATAAAACTGTTGATCTGACTGAATTGCTAAGTGAGTTTCATCACAACATCTTGGTTTGTATTAAAAGTAGATGTTTATACCTAAAGCTTTAAATATAAAAAGAAATTTCAGCTCTGGCTGGATGGTATGGCTCAGTGGATTGAGCACCAGCCTGCAAACTAACGGGTCAACAGTTCAATTCCCATTCAGGGCACGTACCTGGGTTGTGGGCCAGGTCCCTAGTTTGGGGGTGCCTGAGAGGCAAACCACACACTGATCGTTCTCCCCCTCTCTTTCTCCTTCCTCTCCCTTCTTTCTAAAACAATAAAATCTTTTAAGCAATAAATACATTTCAGAGATTTGTGACAATAACTTTAAAGAACTGGCCAAAACTGTGTAGTGGTAAGGATTATTTGCTATTGTTTATTTTTTCCTGAAGTTTTATAAGTCCAAATACATATAATCTTATGGGTACCATGCAATTTAGATTGATGGACTATCATTGATGTGAGTCTGGCCAACTTAAAACATGTACACGTTTATAAATATGTTTTATGAATAGTAGTATAAAGTAGTATAAAATAGTGATACTGTAAGAGCATGAATCACATGCCAGAGGCATGGTGCTGTGAGTTAAGATTTAAAGCACTCATTTTTCTCTTATGTTATAAAAAATATAATAAGCACACAATAAAAATTAATAGCTGAAGTAGAAAGGAAGGTAGGTACCTTTGGGGGCCATAAATGGTATAGAACTGCCCGGTAGTGAACAGAGGACGTGGGCCTCTCTGGTAGGCTCTGCTAACAACCAGGTGCTGACGGGGAGTCTGTGGGGCTGATAAGGACCCTGTGTGGGAGACCAGGGCACTCAGCCGGCCCTGTAGACAGTTTTGGAGGAAGGTGCAGGGCTGGGACTCGTGAAGCTGCAGAGAGCAGCGGGGAGCTGTGCCAGCGTTCGGGGCACGTGTCTGGAGGCACACAGCCTGCCTCGGTGGCATCTCTGAGTCTCACGTGGGCATGGGAGCTCTGGCTTCTGTAAGACGCTGTCAGGGAGGGAGGGAATGATGCTGAGTGGGCCCCATGCTCTGGACGCAGGAAGCAGGAGGGCAAGAGTGCACGCTATCAATTGGCAATAACTTTGTGTCTTCTTATTTCACGTGCTTCTTATTAATTTTGAAAAACTATGTTCCTAAGGTTATGAGTTAACATCACTGTTTCAGATAGAAAGTATTAAATTCTGAGAACAACCATCATGTAGAAGGAATATGATGTTAGAGCGACCATCATTTCTGGACTACATGCAGGGCCAACAGCTAAGGAAATTGTGGACTTCAATAACATCCCTTTATGTACAGTTGGCAACATGAAGAAGGGGCACCATGCAGATCCTGATGTCACCACATCAACAAGGAAAACACATAAGGTATGCAAGGATCGCACAATCCAGGAGATCATCAATGAAGATCCAAGAAAGCCAATGCACTCTATAGCAAGATAATTGCAGATGTCAGAGACAATGGTTTGCAAGATTATTGCTGAAAATATCAGATACAGATCGTATGTTCTTAGAAGAGGCCGGTTTATGACACAGCAGACAAAGGAAAGGTGCTTTGATAAAACAAGGACACTGCTAACAAAATTGAAAAATCCTAAAGGAAAAAACCTTCTGATTTTCTTCTTCACTGAAAAGAATTTTCACCAGCAGTGCATCAGGGTTTCCTTTTCCCCACATCTTCGCTAACACTTGTTTGTTCATTTGTTGATGATGGCCATTCTGACAGGTGTGAGGTAGTATCTTATTATGGTTTTAATTTGCATCTCTCTGATGACTAGTGATGTTGAGCATTCTTTCATATGCCTCTGGGCCCTTTGTATATCTTCCTCAGTGAGTTGTCTGTTCAGGTCCTTTGCCCATTTTTTAATTGGGCTGTCTGTCTCCCTGGTGTTAAGTCACATTAGTTCTTTATATATTTTGGAGATCAAACCGTTGTCTGAGGTATCATTGGCAAATATGTTTTCCCATACAGCTGGTTCCCTTTGAATTTTGCTGGTGTTTTTTTAGCTGAACAGAAACTTTTCAATCTGGTGCACTGTTCATGGGAATGTAGGCTGGTGCAGCCACTATGGAGAACAGTATGGAGTTTCCTTAGAAAACTAAAAATGGAACTGCCTTTTGATCCAGCAATTCCACTACTAGGACTATACCTGAAGAACTCTGAAACATTAATTCATAAGAACCTATGTACCCCTACCCCCTATGTTCATAGCAGTGCTATTTACAATAGCTAAGTGCTGGAAACAGCCTAAGTGCCTATCAGTGGATGATTGGATCAAAAAACCTTGGTACATTTACACAATGGAATACTACACAGCAGAAAGAAAGAAGGAACTCTTACCCTTTGCAACAACATGGATCAAAGTGGAAAGTACTATGCTTAGTGAAATAAGCCAGTCAATGAAAGACAAATACCCATTACAGGACAATAATGAACAAAACAAACAACAAGCAAAACAGAACCAGATACATGAATACAGTGAATAGACCTTCAACGGGCAGGGGAAAAGGGACCTGGGGGGCGGGAGGAGGAAGAGGCAAAGAAGGGGAGCAGTTTAGTCAAGAACCTAGTATGGAAGAACCATGGACATGGACAACAAGTGGGATTGACTTTGTGGGGGAGTGAGTGGGTGGAGAAGGGAACAGAGGGTAGTAGAAAAAGGATGGATGTAATACAACAACAATAAAATTTTTTAAAAATTTTCAGCAGGATGAAATAATCAACAGAAGAAACAATAACAGGTGGTTCTGTGAGAATCTTCATAAAGTCCCAATTGTCATGAAAATGAAATTTCCTGCTACACTGGTGGGGGTTAGGTATTGTCAGCAATGAAGGAGATATCACGACCCCACATTTTTTTTCCCACAAGGCTTGAAGGTGACTGCTGATGTTTACCTTGACGTTTTGAAAAAGAGGCTATGAAAGCTAAGATTGAAAACATGATGATGTCCATGGATAAAGGAAAGTTCGTTAAATCATGCTCAAGATTCCAAAGTCGAATTGAGTCTATTATTGCAGCAAATGGAGCCTTTTGGGAACAATTTTAAAAAATAATGACTATGTTTATATATTTACGTATAAGAATAAATTTATTTCAAAATAGAACAGTTTTGTGGTATGTTGTTTATTTTACTAAAATTTTGCCAATTGATTGCACGCACCCTGTAAGTCTCGAGCAGAAAACTCAAAACTACACTGGAAAAGCTAATGCTACCAAAGACTCCACCGTAGATGGCCTTATCCTGAGGAATCCGAAACAGCGCCGTAATTAGGCCTTTATGTAGGCAAAAAATAAGGTTAAACCATTAAATAAACCATCATGAGTTTGGTATGAAAATCCGTTGATGGAAAAGATGTACTAAAGTGACAATAGGAATGAAAAGTTAGGATTTTGCTCTGGGTACGGACACAGATGTAATGGGTGAACTGAACAGTGACCTGAGAGATTCAACCAGATGGCAATAAAGGGGCATAAAGAAATGAAAAGTGTGATAGACACGTGGAGATGCTTGGAAGACTCCAATCTACTTCTGAAAGGAGTTTCTGAAGCAGGAAGAGAGAGGTTGGCAAAAAGAGGCCTCTGAGCAGTTCTGGTGGAGAATGCTCCAGAAAGACAGGACAGACGGAAACTCTTCGGCTGGGATATTGGGAATGGGGAGGGTCCGGGAGGAATCAGCCCTGCAAAAGGATGAGAGAAAGGGAGAGAGGGAGAGAGGGAGAGAGAGAGAGAGGGGCCGGGGTGGGGGGAAAGAGAAAGAGAGAGAGAGAGAGGGAAGGAGGGAGGGAGAGAGAGAGAAAGAGGAAAAACCCAGGAACAGGAACAAAACAAAGAAATTGGCAAAATGCAGTGTTCATGTAATTGAGCAGGGACTAGTTAAATGACACACACCCTGCATGAATGACCCAGGGACAAGGACAGCAGGGTGGGAACAGACTGCAGGAGTGGCGGTGGGACGGGTGGAGGAGGCAAAGGGTGGAAAATTGGGACAACTGAAATAGAATGACAATAAAAAATATTTTAAGAAAAATTAAAACTTGATAATGCTATAAACTAATAAAAGCTCATTTTGAGTGTTGAAATAAAATAGAAATAAAAATTTACGTACTATCTAAAGTGTTAGAGGCTGGGGCATGCAGCCCAGGGCTTTAAGGGAGCTCAGGACCTCCACGGGGTCAGGAGTAGAGTGATGTTCAACTCGGGGCTGTTTTTGAAAACGTTGAGGTATCTGTGTTAAAAATTAAAAGGTAATCACTCAAAACACAGAAATGTAACCTTGACTTCCAAGCAATCGTATTAAAAAGAGGGCTGGGAAGCCAGAAAACCTAATCCAGGAGAAATAAGACACAAAAGCGAACAACACAAAGGAAAAGCACGTTCAACGGGAACACAACCCAGGGAGCAGGAATACTTCCAAATGTATCATTAATCCCAGATGTGTGTAGTTATTAAAATTGCCTCTTAGCACATAAGTGAAGCATAAAAGTAGGGATTGAACATAAACGCTACAAGCAGCCAGGGGAGAAAGGCCTGGGCAGGAAACTTGAAAAAAGCTATGCTCCGTAAACACTAATCATAAGAAAATTAATGCGGTGGTATTAATATATAACAACAGGAGAATTTTAGGGGGAAGCATTGATAAAAAGAAAAGTAATGAAAACATAATAGATGTCTTAAAAGGCATGCATTAATTTATAAACACATTTATAAACACATATACACATTATAACATGGCCTTCATCAAAGTTAGTAAGGTGTTGATTAAACTTTGCTAGAATGATTTAATAAAACCCACGAAGGCTCGGTAATGTTTACCAAAACTGACCATGAACTAGACAAACACAGTTACATTTATGTTTTTCCAAATATGTGAATACAGACGATATATTTTTACAGAACACGACTACGTTAGAAATTAAAAATAAAAATAGTATAAAATAGAGAATGGGGGGGATTGGGACAACAAAATATAAAAAAGAAAGAAATGTATAAACTAATAACAAATCCAAGTTTGGAAATTTAAAAAACACACTATAAAGAGCTCCTGGGTAAGAGGTCATCCACCAGAAATGAGAACATATGAGGCCAGAACGGCAGCATCTGCTGACACCTGCGAAAGGCCGTCAAAGTCGCTTTCATAAGAAACTCTGTGGTGTTGAATGTGTAACAGAAAAGATAAAGACCAAATAAATAATCAGCGTTGGTCTCGGGAGCTGGAAGGAGAGCCAAGGGAGCGGCCTGGGGGTGAGGCAGTTCCCAAAATGTTAAAAAAGGAAACGAACGTAACGGAAAACGCGGAAGCAGAGCCTGAGAGCAAAAGCGTGATGGGCAACCAGCCGGCTCCTTGGAACCGGTCCGCCCCGCGCTCCGCAGGGCGCACAGTGAGCGGCCCGCGTCCACCCTGGCCGCGTGCGGCGTCCGGCCCCGACCTGCTCGGTGTCCCGCAGCTTCTGTCGCCGCAGCGCCCTCGCGGCGGGACCAGGGCGCCTCCAGCCCACCGCGCCCCGTTGGGCTCTGGCGTCTCTGTGCCCCTCGTCCCCAGGGGCGGCCAGCACAGCCCGGCACTGGCCTCCAGCGCTGGGCGCCCATCGTGGGCCGCTGGGCTTGGGCGGTACCAGGCGCCCGAACAGAGATGCACAGCCAGGAGGGACGGGCGCCCAGGTGGCTCCATGCTCGGCGAGGGGCAGGGGACAGTGGAGGGGACCCTCCTAGGCTGGCTGCCCCTAGAAAGCCAAGTCTGAGCTGGTCCCGGGAGGCGCCCGCTGTGGCAGCCCGTGGGAGTGGCGAGCGGGTGGGCCGGCGGGTCCCCAGGCCGTGCGGAGTGTGAGCCGCCTGGGAGACGCGGGGGTCCACGCAGTCGTCTGTCACCAGGACTATGACACCATGTTTTCAGATCGTGTTTGGTCAACTTCTGCCATTCAAGGTGCAGCCGCCAATCTCAGCTGCGGCTCCCGGGGTTCTTAGTGAAAGTGCGAGCTGCCAGGTGGGACCAGTACCTTAGGCACCGGCGCTGCGGTCCGTTCAGTGACCCGTCACACCCCAGTGCGAAGGTGGTGACGGTGCAGACACCCATCCAAGCCCTGGTGAGAGTTGCTCTCAGGAGAGCAGGGTACTGTCACGTTCCATCTTCACAACAAAGGGCGAAGGAACGATTCCTCTTCGCTCCAGAGGCGATGGTGAAAGAGCTGGTCTCCTCCGAGTAGCAGGTGTCGCGGTGAAGACGTGGTTCTGGTTTACCCTTCCTGCATGCCGAGTTTTCATTGTTCCCTCATGGGTCCGCATAAGCCTTCCACGCGGCTGGTATCTATAACTCTGTTATAGGTATTTAAGAGGTACAAGTGCTCATTTACCCAGGAAGCTACCACCTGGAGGGTCTCTGTTGCCCCCTCCTATGGTGCCATTGGATACTTTCCGAGTTTAAGTAAAAATGGTTGAAACAGAGTATTCTGGCCATGAAGTTACACAGTATTTTTACCACGCCAGAGACCTGCCCGTTTAATGCTAAACAGATAATGAAACAACATCGTTAAGATGACTGCTACATGAATGATTTCAATAGCTGGAAACTGGCTCTCCCATTTCTGATCCCACATGGGAACAGATCCATGGCGTCCCGGGTTGGTGCCCTGGCTTTAATAGGGAAGAAAACTCTTAGGTAGCCCAAGAATATTTCTTCTCAAAGGATGAGGGCAGTGAATAGGGTACAGCTGGTTTTTTCCTTGACTTCTTTGACAAAAGAAGGCAAGTTTCCAAGAGAATCACACAGAAGCACCTCCTAGAAGACATGTAATTTGAGGCAACTTCCTTTCAGATGCACAAATAGCCGTCTTTCTTCAGTCGCGCATTCAAACGGTAACCCGACTGCCACGCTGCTCATTAAATAACTCATGGAAACAACCCAGAGCAAATGAAAATCAAATTTTTACTTTTATTAACATTCCTCTTAAACCTACTCCCAAGGAAGTGCTCTCTCTTTAGAGATCAGGGAGAAATTGTTTTATTTTATAATAAAATCTAGTTAAATACTCGCAAAAATATAAATTTCTTAAGAGGTAAGCAGAATACAACCATCCATCCTTCAACTGGTGGAGAGATTCCAAAATTTCCAAAAAGTTTTTATTTGTCATGCTCTCCCCCTAATTTATTTTTGCTATTGCTTGGTTGATAAGAACACACAGATTAATTCTGGAAGAATTCTAACTACCAAACATGGGTTGGTTATTTTTATTGCGTACCATTTTCTAAAGTGAGAAAGATTAAAATGAGCGTGACCCTCACACTAGAAGTGGTAAATTCCCCTGTACGTGCCCCTGTTACGTCCTTCCCTGTGGAGATAGGTCTATATAATGATTAGAGAATTACACCGCTTCCAGCTCCGAGTATGAGCAGGCTGGTGGGGTGTGGGGTAGAAAGCCCATGGCCCTCTCTGGTGTTTTCTTTCCATTTTTAAAAAAGATTTCATTTATTATTTTCAGAGAGGGGAATGGAGAGAGGCAGAGAGGGAGGGAGAGACATCAATATACAGTTGCCTTTCACCTGCTTCCAGCTATGGACCTGGCTGGAGACCTGGCTTGCAACCTGGTTACGCGCCCTGGCTCGGAATCGAACCAGTGACTTCTCGGTTCGCAGGCCGGCACCTATCCACTGAGCCATCAGCCAGGGCTTCTTTCCATTTTTAAAATCAGGAAAATCTTTCTCTTGTCTCAAAATAATAGAAACTTACAGAGAAACACGCTAGTGAAGTCTGTTTGGAGTGATGGAAGAAAAGTACTTTCCCGATAAGTGAAAGGTCAGAAATCACCAGGTGATTGTGCAGCAGAAAGTGTTTTGATATGACCCTCCAGAATATGCAGTTTTGTGAAACTGTCCTGTCATGGGAAGAACTCTTTCAGGGCCATGGTTTCCATTTATTGGGAAGGGTTACGTGTTTGCTGGAGTTCCAGAACCTTAAATTCATTCAAATCCTGTGGAGGCCTAGTGTGGGGAAGAAGCCTTTCCCCCAGCCCTGCCGTGAAGGGGAGAAATTGTGTGAAGCCGAGCACAATGCCTAGAAGGTAGCCAGGTCTCGGAGACTGGCAGCCAAACGCTTCAACACGAGAAAACCCAGTAAAAGCCCCACCAGCTCCCATTGGACCAGCTGGGATCCTTCTCATGGTTTTGGATACCACAGCGCTTACTACATTGTAGAGTCTATAAGTGCTGGCTTTGCATATATGACTGATGAAAAGTGCTACAGCATTGGTAGGGAAGGGAACCCCATGAAGAGGATGAAAATATAAAATACTTTAGCCCTGGCTGGTGTGGTGGCTCAGTGGGTTGAGCAGTGGCCTGTGAACCCAAGGGTCGCTGGTGGGATTCCCAGTCAGGGCACATACCTGGGTTTCGGGCCAGAGTTGGTAGTGTGGAAGAGGAAACCACACGTTGACATTTCTCTCTCTCATTCTCTCTCTCTTTCCCTCTAAAAATAAATAAATCTTAAAAATACTTGAACAGGTTACAGTATCATGTTCCTCTTAACTCAGAGGCCTGTCTCAGGTCACAGAATAGCATGGTAGAAAACCATAGGTGTATTGCAGTGGTTTTCAAATACTTCCTTAACAATTGGTGGTTTGTCAATTTATTTAGTATAACAACCAGCTTTTGTAGTTAATAGATTGTTATTCGTGTAGTAGGCTTAGGAAAGATAAATTTGGGTAATACTTTTTAAGTTATACATTTCATATTGAAATATTTGTATATTATGTATTGTATGTATGTTTAGCTTGAAAATCACTATAAAATTTGACAGTGACAGTGTTTAAGAATTCAGGCTCTGGAGTCAAATAGCCTTGGGATGAAATCTTTAGTGTGTGAATTGGGCCGTCTGTAGCGTCTTCATCTGAGAAGTGGAAATATTAATTGTACTTTTGTAATAGGACGGTTGAAAACGAAATGAGATTATCCACACTGAGTCTTAGCGTAAAGCCAGGCACAGAGTGTGGGCGCACTGAACACTGGCCTCATTCTTTTTTTTTTAAAGATTTTATTTCATTATATTTAGAAAGAGGAGAAGGGGGAGAGGCAGAGAGGGAGAGAGACATCAATGTATGGTTGCGTTTCATCTGCCTCCAGCCACAGACCTGGCTGGAGACCTGGTTTGCAACCTGGTTATGTGCCCCGGCTGGGGAATCGAACCTGCGACCTTTGGGTTCGCAGGCTGGCGCCTTATCCACTGTGCTACCAGCCAGGCAGCCTCATTCTTATTATGGGAGAATCCCTATCAGGTATACTTCTCAGTGTTTCTTTCACTGTCGCCAGTAAGTTTTTCCTGCGGAGGCCATTGTTTCACCTGCACTTGAAGGATACTTTCCTTCGGAATAGAATTGTAGGTGGAAGTTATTTTCTTTCTTTGCTCAAAAAATACCTTTTCTAGTGTCAGATAATGCACATGTTAGGCCTATCTGTGTTGTCCTCCATGTCTCGTTTCTTCCCGTAGTTTTCCTTCCATGGCTTGGCCTGGCCAGCCTTTACTGGTCCGTTTTTCAGTCACTAGTTCCTTCTTGCTCACCTGTCCGATCTGCTATTAAATACTTTTATTTACATTTGAAACTTAATTTTGCACTTTTTCCTTCTAAAATTTCTTACATGTTTTTAAAACACATTTCAGTTTCCTGACATTATGTATTTTTTGAGACTATTTCTCATGGTTATCCTAAAATCTAGGTTTAATAACCAGATTTATTCGATTCTATAAGCATCACTTTCTTTTTTTCTTCATTCTTGGGAGGTTTTAGTTTTTAGTTGGTAGCTGGCCCAGGCTTTCTGGAGGACTCCTCGTCTTCATTCAGAACAAGCTGAGCGGGCCCAGGCTGACTGCGTGTCTGCCTCTGGCCCCCAGCGAGCACAGCCCTGGCCAGCTGTGCGCTGAAGCTGCACCCGCCAAGCTGCGACCCTGGGAGACTATGCCAAAGGTTGAGAGGTTGGTCAACGGAACTTGTCATCGACTTCTAAAAAGTAGACCCCATAGAACTTCTAAAAAATATGTACTTCTTTCTATTGAAAAATGCAAATGCATTTGAAACATAAAAGAAATGTTGGAGGATGTAACCGTGAGTTTAAATTTGTTTTTTAATTGATTTATTATTGTTGTCCCCCCCCCCCCATTGCTCTCCCCTCTCCCCCAGTCACTCCCACCTCCTTGTTCAGGTCCATGGATCCTTCACATTAGCCCCTCACCTAAACCCCACCCCTTCGGAGTTTAAAATTTTAACCATGGTAATTGGTATTTCATAGGTGCTCAGATCAATGAGTCGTCTCTGCCTCCCCTCAAGGAAAGGCCTGAAGCCTCTTCAGCAAATATTGCTTTTTCGGGCCCGGGCCTGTGAGTGAGTGGAAGCCGCACCCCCTTTTTGGCTCCATTCAGCTACTCTGACATCATTATATTTGAAAACCAACAATATGTGGGTGGCTAAAGGTGTTTCATGTTTAAATATCAAATTTCATGGGGTGAAACAATGATGAATGTTGTTGGTTCGTCATTGTATAGGAACTTCAGGCTCCCAGATGGCATTTTAAATGTTCTTTTCCCAAATGCTCCAATTTTGAGTTCGTTAGTCAGTTTGAATTTGTAGTTGGCTTTCAGCAATATTTATTTTAAAATTTCTCTGTCTCATTCTGTGGATTTAAGAGAAATCTCAGCAAAATATTTTATGGCTAGAGGAACCGATCATACGAGAACATTTTTTACCCCTCTGAATTTTTCCCTTAATGGAGAGAGAGAGAGATCTGGAAACTGTGGAAACTGGAGAAAGGAAAACCTGGCTCCAGAGATTATTGGCAATTTGTTTTGTTGTTAACAGGCCTGTTGTCCTGTTTACATGTTTTCAATTTTGTACTTGATTATGTCAGAGTCTACTAAAATTGTTTCATCCTAATGTACACCCATGCAGTTTATCTCATAAATACTATGCATATAAATATAGCGTTTGACATTAACTAGTGTGATTATTATATACCAAGGTTCAGTCGCATGGTCTTTATTTCCACAGAGAACAATACACTGAAATGGAAGATGTTCACTTGGTACCAGTAACTTTCAGATATTCAAACCATGCCTAGAAATTAGATGGAGTTTACATCATTTAAGGTACGTGGAAATCTATAGTAAACATTTATAACCATAAAGAAATATAATTTATTATAAGTAGAGAGTGAATATTGCTTAAAATATTTGGTGTAAAATGAGAAGGTATTTGAGTAGTAAGTTAACAATATTATTGAATTTACTGTTATTCTCCTAAATGTCTCGTATTGTATCAGAAAGAAATGAATTATAAAATAGAACAATTTTGCTCACCTGTTGCTATACTTAGCATTAAATTTTGATGGCTACTGAACTGTTATTTAAACAGCACATGTTTCATATTTAATAATCATGAAGAATGAATTTAATCAAGTTATTGTTAAAATTTGTGCTTATGTTTTTTGTTTTATGATACTAAAACATGTATGTCAATAAATGTATAAATTTCAGTGTTGGTCAAAAATCCAATATGCCAAAATGAAGATAAACTTGCATTAATGTAAAATTATTTGACTGAATCATCAAGCAAAATATTACATAATAAGAAGACCCTTAAAAGTAGATATGAAGCACAACCTAATTGTCAAGAAATAATCCTTTTTCTACACTATTACAATGCATTATGAGAGATCTCAATGTACATTATGCATTGTACAGGGTCACATGTATTTTATACATTTTTTCATCCTGGAAAGTAAAATACCTAATATGTTATTGTGCTGGAATGAGTTAGACTATCTTTTTTTTTTCTTTGTAGGGAGAAGGGCAAGGAGGAAGGAAGAAAGGGAGAAAGTATCAATGTATGGTTTCTTTTCACCTGCCTCTAGCTGGAGACCTGGCTGGAGATCTGGCTTGCAACCTGATTATGTGCCCTGGCTGGGAATCGAACCAGCGACCTTTGGGTTCATAGGCTGGTGCATATCCACTGTGCCCCACCAGCCAGGGTTAGACTATCTTGTGTAATGGCATTTTCTGGAGCTTTATTAATTTGGAGAAATATAATGTATTAGCAATGTACATATAAGCATTGTACATTTTTCCTATTACACACATCAGCAAATATATGAGCTAATTAAAAAAATATGAACTTAATTGTTGTGTACCCTTGTAGACTAGGAAAAATCTTTCATCTCTTAATTGAATTTGCACAAGAAGCCTAAAATGGAACACGCCCGGTTTGTAAATTCGTTGGTGACAATTTTGGTAGATGATTATGGTTGTTAGCATCTCTCTCTCTCAACTCAAATGTAGGACAGACATTTCTAAATGATATAAATTGGCACTAAACTTGTGTTTTTATAGAGTTGCTGAACATTTTCTAGAGGGACAGATTTCCCTGGATTGATGACCACACATGTGACTTTTCTTCTTTTTTTTTTTTTAATATATTTTCTCTCCTTTGCCTTTGAATCTTCCCGGTTCCTAGGGACAGAATGGAGTGCTTAATCGGTCTCCCTTGGACCATCCCATGGCCCAGACAGGCATTATGCTCCACTGTTACAGGATTATAAATACCGATGCTGGAATTCAGCCAGCACTTCAGCCACACACTTTCCTGTTAATTTATTTTCTCACTCGCAGGTGTCGCTCCTTCTCTTGTACCTTCGCAGTGGCTAAAAACGATTAAATTAGCTTTGTATTTGAAATCAATTGCTTAAAGAGGTGATGTCAAGTTTTATCTTCCTTTTTCCTTTTCATCCAAATAGATTCTTTTATCCCCGGTAAATTGGAATCCAGCCCCGTCTTACAAAATCAGCAGAGTGGGTGAAGGAGGCCGTAATCCTTATTGTATTGGACGCAACCAATCAGTTATTTTTTGATGTTGCAGCTAATGTATAAAATAACCAGTAGTTTTGCTTGCCTCCAACTGTGGTTTTTTTTTTTTTTTTTGTTCAGGAGTTTAAAAGGGTTAAAGGGCTTGATATTATCATAACAAAGATAAATAAAGGTGGTGTTAATAGGTTTTAAAATATGGCATATAGCTTGGCTGGTGGCTCAGTGGATAAGGCACCGGCCTTCGAACCCAAAGGTCGCTGGTTCAATTCCCAGCCAGGGCACATAACCAGGTTGCAAGCCAGGTCTCCAGCCTGGTCCATAGCTGGAGGCAGGTGAAAGGCAACCATACATTGTATTTCTCTCCCTTTCTGCCTCCCTCCCTGCCCTTCTCTCTGAAAATAATGAATAAAATCTTGAAAAAAACAAAAACTATCAGCATATCTATATATTAAAAATTGTATGTATACACTTAAATCTCTCTCCATGCCCACCAAGGCAGAGCATCTGTTGGTGTCTACATACGATCCATGGTATTTGCGGAAAACTCGGTCCTTGAAGGGTCCGGGGAGAAACCGCTCCAGCCTCCCCGACGCGCGCGCAAGAGCCGGGTGCTCGAGAGAAACAGGGCTTCTGCCCACGGGCATCCGGCTCTCGCAGGGGAGAACCCGTAACACAGGGCTGGACCCGCAGAACTTGGGGTTCACGTAGCAGGTTTGCGAGGAGCAGTCGATTGGTGGAGAAAGCCCGGACAGAGGGGCAGTGTTTCGGGGTGCAGGGTGGGGAGCGCAGCAGCAGCCCTGGGCGGGCGGGCCCTCAGGTTTGCGGGTTCGCTCCCCTCAGGTTTGCGGGTTCGCTCCCTGCTGTGCCCTCTGTGCTGGCGCGGCTGGAATTCCCTCCCGGGAATCAAGCGTTCTGCCCTTCCCGGGCGGAAAGGGGGACCCCTGTGCGAGTTTCCGTCCGCTCTTGGGCGGAGAGCAGGGCCAGAGCTTTTCAGGTGGCGTCGCCTGCTTCTCCCAGCCCAGCCCTGACGGCAAAGTGAGGGTTGGGGGCTGGGGCATTGCGACAGGCCTCACCGGGAGGGCTCCGTGGGGCCCCAGAACTGTGCCGACCTCCGGGGCCGTGTGACTGGGGTCCACGGGCCACCGCGCGAGACTCTTGTCCCGGGCCTGGGCCGCAGTGCCTTGGTTCCGCACCCTAACGGGACAGAGAGCCCTTCCACGAAGGCCCTGAGTCCGCGCGCAAGTGCTGTCGCTCGGAGCCGGCGCCTCCGCGATGGTCTGAGGCACAGGAATGAACTGGATAACCAGGTCCTGAAGCGACCACCCCACGTCAAGGCTGCCTGTGCACTTTGGAAGAACCAGTAGCTTCATCTTCAGCAATTATTTATTTATTTCACAGTTGAATCTCCAAAAGGCCTGGATATTGCTCTCCCAATACACGTGCGACATTCTGTTGTGATTAATTATCAGTATTGGGAACGTTCCCCAACAGAATGAAAGCTTATTAAAAGGGGAGATTTGATCGTTCACAGCAGCGAACACTGCACATGGCACTTTGGAATGCTTGTTAATGAAAACATTAAATAAATGAATAAATTAAAATGCATTCATGAACATATGCATATATATAGCCTTTTTATTATTCCCAGCCATTGAAAAGTTAATTTGGCCTACCTTGAATTATCTAAACTATTACAGCATTGAAAGGATTATATTTTAGGAATCATTTCTGTTTGTTTTAGGTGCAGATGGTGGGCCAGTACTAATTAATATTACTTATTTATGACCATATATATCCTTTTGGGATGCTTATTGCTTTCATGGAAGATGGGTTTACTGTGAACATGTTCTATTTTTTTAAATATATTTTATTTATTTACTTTTAGAGAGAGGGGAAGGGAGGGAGAGAGAGAGGAAGAGAAACTTCAATGTGTCTCTCATGCGCCCCCAACTGGGGACCCGGCTGGCTACTCAGGCAAGAGCTCCAACCCCGCCTTGAAGCACTGACCTTGTGGTTCTCAGGTCGGCGCTCGGTCCACTGAGCCACACCCACCAGGGCTCTTCTATAGACCACATGGAACTAACCTAAGTTCCTAAACGGCATAGTAACACACTCTGACAGGCTTGAATTTGAAGCACCTAGGGCAGCAATTTTCAACCCTTCGCATCTCATGGCCCATACACGAATTGCTAAAATTCTGCGGCACACCCAATACATGTTTTGTTTCGTATTTTCAAAACATGTTTGTTTTTGCCTAGCTGATAAAAAAAATAGGTGTAATTTTGATTCATTCACACTGGATGGCTATTGTTGTGTTGTCTATTGTCATTTTTTAAATTTGACAACCTAAGGGAAAAGACATCAGTGGCCCTGACTAAAGAGTCAGGTCTTGTGACACTTTGGTTGAAAATCACTGAGCTATAGGAATATTTATAAAGTACATATAAAGATATGTGTGTGTATGCATATTAAACATGCTACTTTCAACTAATTTTTGGTATTTAAGATTGTTTTTGTAAAAATTTCTAATAACAGTGGTTAAGGCGCCGGCCTGCGAACCCAAAGGTCGCAGGTTCAATTCCCTCAGCCAGGGCACATAACCAGGTTGCAAACCAGGTCTCCAGTCAGGTCTGTGGCTGGAGGCAGGTGAAAAACAACCATACACTGATGTCTGTCTCCCTCTCTGCCTCTCTCCCTTCCCCTCTTTCTAAAAAATAATGAAATAAAATCTTAAAAAAAAATTCTAATAAAATTATTAGTAGATAAATCACCTAAATACTTTAATAAACTTAGAGCTTTGGAAATACTTTTGACCAATTGTCTATTGATGATTTGCTTTCCATTCTTTACATTTTTTATCTTCACATCAGTTTTTACTGATTCTCCTGTAGCCCATATAATATTTTACCATGTCTATAAAAATGCAGATGTGAGCACCCTGGCTGGTGGCACAGTGGATAAGGTGCCAGCCTGCAAACCCAAAGATCACTGGTTCGATTCCCCAGCCAGGGCACAAAACCAGGTTGCAAGCCAGGTCTCCAGGCAGGTCTGTAGCTGGAGGCAGGTGAAAGGCAACCATACATGAATGTCTCTCTCCCTCTCTGCCTCTCTTCTTTCCCCTCTCTCTAAAGATAATTTAAAAAAATTTTAAATGCAGACATGTGCATTGATCATGTTGTGTAATATGAAAAGGCCCGGAGAAGAGATACATAGTCCTATAATATTGATCAGAAAGACATGTTGCATTTTTAAGATTCGTAACTTTTCAACAACTGCTTTTGTTTTCAGTTCTTCTGAAACCCCTCAGTTCCAGCTGCCCTATGACCTAGCAAATTTTGGGGTTCAGCTTATGGAGGGCCTCGGTGAGAAGGAAAATGAAAATCCTGATGCGTGTGTATCGTTCAGAGAAAGGAGTAGGTGCCACACTAAAGATTAATAGCAAAACGTCACGGGTTTTAGGAAAGAACAATTAAAAGCAACACAGGCAGAAGCAGAGAGATGCTTCCCCTTGCTCAGGGCGTTTGTCTGTCTCCCATTTGAATGCCACCAGCTTGGGAAAGGGCAATCGATAGTTCTCATCTGGCACGCCTGCACGTGATTAATTGTCTGTAAGAACCTAATTCCTCCATTGCTTTAGGGGTTCAGAGCCGCCGATAGAAGGATTTGGTTCCTTTAATCACGTTTGTTTGTTTTTTTCGTCCATGCAAGTTGTGTGTGCTCTGAAGCATTCATATTTCACATTGTGGAACATAATTTCTTACAGAGGTTTATTTTATTTATTATATGAATCATGTCAGTGGTTTTAATATGATTATGCTTTCTCTGCACAAGTGATGGATCAATGGGGTGGAAAGCCACAGTTTTGTGCTTTTCATTGTTTTAAGAAATAAATATTGCAGTGTTCTTTTAAAGATGATCAAAAGTTGACACATTGTACTTTTAGGATATAGCGTTAGATCTTCCAGTTCTTTTCTATTATTTAAAGGTATTATACTCTGGCTCTTCCTTGGAGTATATTGCTATCCTGTTGTTTCAGAAGTACTGATTTTCTACAATAGATCTAACATAACTGATAAATGGAGAGCTATGATTTACATAATATATTCTGCAAGCACATGCAAAAGATATTTTGAAAAATGATCAACAAACTACTCATAGCTCTTACATTTAGAAATAAAAAAAATTACTAAAAAAGAAAACCCTGAAAACATGATTTCGTGCTTTTACACTTCTAACTAGATTTTACTTGGCAGCAGTTTCATGATGAAACATTTACACATGATCACTAAACAAAAATCTTCTAACCAGGGCACAGGATGATTATTGGCATTTTAAAGAAAATTTTGAAAAGTTGTCTCAATATCCTCTATTTTGAACACAAGTGTATAACCTATATCTCATTAAAGAAAGAAAGCCCCTGGCTGGTGGCACAGTGGATAAGGCGCCGGCCTGCAAACCCGAAAGTCACTGGTTCGATTCCCAGCCAGGGCACATAACCAGGTTGCAAGCCAGGTCTCCAGCCAGATCTGTAGCTGGAGGCAAGTGAAAGGCAACCATACATTGATGTCTCTCTCCCTTTCTGCCTATCTCTCTCTCCCTCTCTCTAAAAATAATAAATAAAATTAAAAAAAATAAACAGAAGGGAAGGATTGTTTATTGAGACTCCAAACTAATATATTAGGTGTTGAAGATAGAAGATTAATCAGAAATTAATTTAAAGTGCTTCTCAATGTATCTTAACTGCCTCAGTCTTGGCATTACCAGGGCATATAACTGCTCTTAGTGGGTTAGCTCTTCAAAAGACATAGTCAGCGTGTTAGAAAGCATACACTTTAGCCACCATCAGGCCACTTTCTGATGTTGCAGTCTGACCACGTAGACAGAGTCAATATCACTAATTTAGGTCCCTATGTGTTGCAGGTCAATGTACAGTACTGCCGTTCAGATTAAACCTAAACTTTCCTGCTCGTGCAGTGGGGGACAGCTCTGAAAGAGAAGAATCTGAGAGCATGGTCGCCTGCAGGAAGGTATGGGAAGGGTTTATCACCTTGTTGTATGCGTGAGTTGTATGATCAAGAAAAATTTAGAACGTGAACTAAAGAGGAAGCGACTACCACCTAGTCCGAATCCAGTTGCGGTGAGATGTGAAGCAGGTAAGGTGTGCTGACTGGCTTTGTAAACAGGAAATTGCTCTGCAAGTCTGAGGAGAGCGAGTGATGGGATTCTTTCCCCGTGTTGAGAGTGCACACCCACCGGTGAGACGCTTCGTCTTTATGATCCGTCAGCCTTAGATGGGAGAGGGGGCATTTGAAAAACTGGTCTACATCTGTCACCTCCTTTCCCTTAGCCCCAGATTCTTCTTAGCCGGCCCTCTGTGCGCCTCTCAGCGAACATTGTGGATTTTCAGGTCAACAGTAACTCCCTGGCAAAGAAATGAATCGTACTCTAGGTCCATGCTGGTGAACTCCTATGTAGAATATGACACATTTGTGTGTGTGTGTATGTACATGCCTGCATATATACACATGTGTATCTGTGGCTTTATGGTCTAGCGTTATCTTGGTTATTTGATTTTTTCCCCTTTCTAATGTTTTCCTTCATTTATTCAACTAGTAATGATGGAGAACTTGCCTCTGCCAAGTTGCATGGTAGTAGCTAGTCCAGAACCATCTTTCGGACTCTAGTCCTGTATCCTTGATAGCTTAATGAGCATATCTATCATCCAAATAACATCAACTCATCGTATCCGACACTGAGTTTCATTCATTATCTTCACTCCCAATTATACTCTTTAGCTGAATTCCCTATTGAATAATTTCAACTTATTTCATATGTAATAGCTTGATAGGTTCTTGTTAATACTAAGATGAACTTTTCAAGTGAAATCTGTGTCACAAGAAAACAGTGAGAATGTTATCTGCTCTGTACAGTATACAGAGTGCGTGCGATAAATTGGCAATAACATTGCCTCTCCTTATTTCATGTGCTTATTAATTTTGAAAAACTATGTTTCTAAGGTTATGATTTAACATCACTGTTTCAGAAAGAAAATATTAAATTCTGAAAGCAACCATCATGTTGAAGGAATACAATGTTGGCACAACCATCATTTCTGGATGTGTGCAGGGAGAACTGCTAAGGAAATTGCGGACTTCGGTAACATCCCTTTACGTACAGTTGACAATGTGAAGAAGGTGTATGATGCTGATCCTGATGTCGCCACACCGGCAAGGAAAACACATAAGGTTAAGGTACACAGGCTCGCACAAGTCCAGACATTGTACACAGAATCCAGGAGACCATTAATGAAGATCCAGGATTGTTTATCTTGTCTTTTTGAGAGTAATTGTACCATGGATGAAGCAAATTGCAAGTGGACGTTATTTTATCTTCCAACAAGATGGTGCACCAGCACGTAACATCAAAAAAGTGTGAGAATTCTGGTCAAAGGAAATCTGGCTGCCTAGTTTACCAAGATGTAAATCCTTTAGACTATTATGTATGTAGCATTTGTGAGCGAGAAGTGAATAAACAACCTCATTCCAATAAAGAGGCTGTTAAAGCTAAGATTGAAAACATGATGAAGTCCATGGATAAAGAAAAGTTCATTAAAGCATGCTCAAGATTCGAAAGTTGAATCGAGTCTATTATTGCAGCAAATGGAGATTTTTGGAACAATTAAAAAAATACTATGTCTATGTATTTACATATAAGAATAAATTTATTTCAAAATATAACATTTTTGTGACATGTTGTTTATTTTACTCAAATTTTGCCAATTTATCACATGCACCCCGTATATGACTCTCCTTCCACCATTTTATTGGCTGAAATTTCTAGTGTGTGTTAAAAGCTATGGTATCTTTCCATTCTATGAGATAGCATTTTTACTCATATGAAATAAATATTTTATTTTCTAGTCTTAGAATATTAAAGTTATATTTAGTGTTTTATTTTGATGGAGAAGCTATGTTAAATTTTTTAATTAATAAAAACTTATGTTCGGTTAGTGTGTTGAATTATATTGACCTTTGCACACTGGAATATACCCATTTTGTGTCATGTTTTCTTATAGCTGTACATATAGAACTAGGTTTGTTTTCTTAGCATTTCCTTTTGCCCTCACTTACTGATGAAATGAATACTCAAACTGGAAATATGGCAGGGAATAAAAAATACTGTTGCTTTCCCTGTAGTTTCAAACTTACTGGAACCCTGTTTTTGTTTGTCTTGCTTTATTTTTCTCATCTTCATGAATTTGGGTAATGCAATTATGCTAGCCTTATAAAAATTAACTTCCAAGTATTTAATTTAATGATTGGTAAGAATATGATCTTGAGGCTCAAGTCCTTTGCTAAATTTAAGGATTTTAGCCTTTAATGAGACAAACTTTGACCCTTTCTTTTTTCATATGATTATTAGTCTTCTCCCCTAGTTTATTCTCACATCTATTTGGCTATATATATTTTCCTAGAAAATATTCTGCTTCATTCAGAATTTTAAATTAATTAGCATAGCCCTGGCTGGTGGCTCAGCAGATAGGTGCCAACCTGTAAACCCAAAGGTCGCTGGTTTGATTCCCAGCCAGGGCACATAACCAGGTTGCAAGCCAGGTCTCCAGCCAGGTCCGTGGCTGGAGGCAGGTGAAAGGCAACCATACATGGATGTCTTTCTCCCTCTCTGCCTCTCTCTCTCTCTTACCCTCTCTAAAAATAGTAAATAAAATCTTTAAAAAGATAAATTAATTAGCGTAGATTTAAACATGTTACTCCAGTACACAACGAAAGTATCTCACCTGTACCTATGATTACATTTACTTCTGTGTTTCTAAGCTTGTATGTTGTTTCCTTTACATTTCTTCTTAATAGGACTAGGTAGTGGTTTGTGAAATTAATGTATTCTTTTTAAAAAATATTTCATTTATTATTTTTAGAAAGAGGGGGAGGGAGAGAGGCAGAGAGCACGAGAGACATCCATGTATGGTTGCCTTTCACCTGCCTCCAGTCACGGACCTGGCTGGAGACCTGGCTTGCAACCTGGTTACTGGGGAATTGAACCATCAACTTTTGGGTTCGCAGGCTGGTGCCTTATCCACTGAGCCACCAGCCAGGGCTGAAGTTAATGTATTCTTTAAAAACAAAAACAGAAAATCCCAGCTCTTTGAGTTTTCTGTTTTCTTGTTCACTAATTGCTGAGTTTATCTTTATTAATACTGTCTGCCTGCTATCCTTACAATGTATTTGTTATTCTTTTTATAACCTCTTGAGTTATGAATTTAATTTTTATTTTTCTAGGTTGGATAATGAAACCCTTTAAAATGATTAATTTCTCTCTGAACAGACCCTTGTCAGCATCCATATGTTATTGTTATTATTGTTATTTTTCTTAATTCTACTTTTGTTTTCCTCTTTTACACAGAATTGTTTAGGATAATATTTTTATATGACATTCTTATGTTATTTTTTTTAAATTTACATATCAGCAAGAAACACAGTTTTTACTTATCAGGTGTACTCGATTTCACACGAAGGCATCATTTCTAATAAATTAAAACTTTTTCTTTAGAAGAAATAGCCTCTTAGCTGTTATATTTTTCTAAAACCTCCTGATTTTTATCATTAACATTTTTTTTTAAGATTTTATTTCATTATTTTTAGAAAGAGGGTAAGGGAGAGAGGCAGAGAGGGAGAGAGATATCAATGTATGGTTGCGTTTCACCTGCTTCCAGCCACAGACCTGACTGGAGACCTGGTTTGCAACCTGGTTATGTGCCCTGACTGGGGAATCGAACCTGCAACCTTTGGGTTTGCAGGCCGGCGCCTTATCCACTGTGCTACCAGCCAGGGCCTATCATTAACATTTTAATACAGACCATTGCAAATTATTTTTAACTTTTGGTGGAGTTAAATCAAGTCTCTGATGATGCTTTATGCCAGGCTATGTTACTAGTCTTTTAGATTGAATGCTCTTGTTTTGCATTTCAAAATAGATAGCTATGAATATTTTGTTTCATAGCATTTATAATATTTTAATGGTTTTAATGTTTAAAGGTAATAAGTTAACTCTGCATAAAGGGTTTGTATTTTTCTAAATAAGTTTAAAACAAACATTTGCTATTTCTCAAAATATTTTGACAAAACTCTGTGTTGGTTAACTGTCATTTCTGGGCATTTCCTCTCTTTTATGATTTGAATATAAAGACCTGACACAGGTCTCTTTGTGGAAGGACACCCAACAACGGAGTCCCACCTTCGGGCTGATGACCTCTCCTAGTTGCCTTGTTTCTCATCCCGTTTGTCTGATGCAAGTTATTTTTATTCTTATAGGGACACTGTTGTGAATCTCATATCTGTACCAGGAGAGAAATGTGTGCAGTAATAGTTGACAAATAATTGATTTTTTTCCTAAAGAAAGCTAAATATTTCAACACCTCTTCTTGTTCATGTCCTGCCCTAGGCATTTTGGAAATATTTTACCTCTTTGGTCAAATATCCTATCAGCAACGTGAAAAGAGTGCGTACATTCTTTTCTGTGTGTCTTTATGCTGGACATCACATGGTTCATTTACAGAAAGAGCTCCCCTGCACAACTAGTTGTAAACATTTATCTTGCATTATAAATAGTATTCTGCATGTGAATGCATGTTATGATGTATAAAGGAAGTTGTCACCAGTCCACAGTGGGTAGTAGACAAGTCAGGCTTTAATTATATTCAGCCTTATATCGGATTATTAATGACTCTCATGCTGAGCTTGAAGTGGAATGAATTTTTTTCTGAGTTTTGCTAACAGGTTTGAGTGCACAACTCTATGTTACTAAGGCCATGGGAGGAAGGTATACTGTATAATGCACATCTACAAATATCAAGATGGCAGAATACCACACATATGAAGTACAGGGCACAAAATTCCCCGCACATGGTTTTTCTCACACCGAAGCTATTTATGGATAATGCTGGGCTCTCCATGGAAGCAGCACTAGCTCCCGGTGAGTCGCTCGCAGTCCTTCCCTGTCCCCTGCAGCCAGGTGTCCCCTGCTTTGTCCGCGAGTCCTCCCGGTTCTGGACGAGGAGCGGCCCCCGCGCAGCCAGCAGGGGCTGGGGACCTGCGAGTTTCAGAGGAAAATCCCACCCAGGGAGGAGGCGCCAGTGCCGGTCAGTCCCCGGGCCCCTCGCGTGGTCACGGGGTCTCCCAGGCCGCGGTCTTTCCAGTTGTTGAAGCACAAAGGTATAATCGACCTTCTCCTCCCCGGTGTGCACGGTCGCCCACCGGGGGCGCGCAGGCTGCGGGAACATGCAAGGTCTGCACCGCCCTCCCACACGTCGCGAACTCGGGGCGTGTTCACTGGGTGGGGAGGGGGGGTTCACGCACACTTGATAAAGTGCATGCGCCACAGCGAAACACACCTCCTGCTGTGCACCTGCACCTGCACGCACGCACCTGCACGCACTTGCACGCACGCGTGTACGCACACCTGTACACCTGCACACTTGCTCACAGGCGCCTGCACGCAGGCACTCGCACCTGCACGCACGCACGCACACTTGCTCACAGGCGCCTGCACGCACGCACTCGCACCTGCACGCACGCACGCACGCACGCACCTGCATGACACAGCTGCACAGGAAGGACCCCCGCCCCGCGGTGGAGAAAGTGAACCGAGAGCGAAGGTGGAGCTGCAGGACGTCTTCCGCCAATGAACTCATGGTGCGCCATCCCGGTTCCCCACTCGGCAAATTGTGCTCTTAGTCTCTCTGCTTAAATTTGTTCCTGGTGTTTGGGCCTCTATCATGTCCTTCTACGTCCAACCTTTATTACAGAGTGGCGTCGAGCTTCTTTGTTTCATGAGGTAACCAGAACTTTCCATCCTTCTTAATGACCAGAAATGGTTTAATAAAAGAGCTGTTCTTAAAAGTTACAACACTCCCTTCTCCTCTCTAAAAATAAGAAATAAAATCTTTAAAAACAAGTTATAACAAGTCGCAGTTCTAAAGCTAGCTAAACGTAGCAGCATCTGACTCTGCTAAATCCAGCAGGGGTACCTGCTATTAGATACTTACTATTATACGCCGCGCATGTTCACGTAATGTTCTGGCTTATGCTGTGGGTGTATCTGTTCCAGAGCTCTCAGTATTAGTTTTCAATCTTGCCTTGGTTGTCCCCTGCTTATAAACGCCCAGTCCCTCTATCTGCCGGTGTCAGAGTGGAATGCTTGTTCAGGGCCACAGAAGGGCCCTCTGCCACGTGGGGGGACACCTGCCCTCTCTCTGCAGTGATTTGCTCTTTATTTCCCAGAAACACCACCTTGTCAGTGGGCCCCATGTACCCCTGTGCTCCTTGAAGAGCTGCCAGTTCTGCCCTTTATCCTGCTTTTAACCCTGCACTGCACAGACTGGAGGCCACCATGTAGGCAGCTTCAACTGACCTGTCTCGATTTGTGGTGTGACAGGTGGACAGGTGTGACAGGTCTGGTCCCCAGGCCCCACCGGGAGCCACACATCAGCCAGGCTCCTTTTCCATCTCATCTCTGTAGGTCCCTGTCTCCAGTGTTGGTGTCCCTGACAGATGGGATTATTTCCGTTCCCCAGTGTACTGTCACCTTGGCCAATGGCTGCAGTTCCCTTGGGAACAGCTGGGTGGTCCCTGCAGCATTTACTTACCAGGCTGTCTCGGGTCCTTCTTCTGAGTGTCTGGGCACCTCTGCTGCAAGGAGGTTCCAGACCTGAAAATTGGCTCGTGTCTGCCAAGTGAACACGCTATTGTGGCTTTTAATAGGGGTGACGCCCCTCTGCTTACCGACTTTATTTGTCTTCCCTGGACAATGCTCCCTATCTAAATCCTGTCCCTTCTTGAAGAAGGACCTATTGAAATCCTGCTGTCTCTCTCTCTGTTCTCATCTTTGTGGCCTTAGTCAAAGCGACTCTCTGCCCTCTGGGGTCCCGTAAACTTGTATTGGTCAAATGGTGTTCGATTTATTTACGGATGTCTTCTGCACAGACCCTAACTGAATGTTGAGGCAGAAACAGTCTCATTCTCAGTTGATCATTTAAAGTGCCCCCACATAGTACCTTCAATGTACTAATTGAGCTGTGGAAGTTCACCTGCTTGACTTTAAATACCCTGGCCCTTTTTTTGCCACTTTATTAAAAGTGACAAAATGCATTTGTCCCTTAAGTGCAACATGCTAATGTTCCACTTACATGCTATTTTGTATGCAAACGTGTATAGCAGCAGACAATAGTATTTCAACATGTATGGAATGTTATACGTATCTAGCTTCTGTTTTTTATGTTGAAAAGGAACACTTTATTAATTAAAGGTCACATGTTTCTTATAGATAACCTGTGTGAATGAAATGACGCCACACACTTTGAAAGCAGAGCGGGACAGAGCCACTTTCATTGGCATAGGTGAGTAGCCTAAGTTTAAATATTGTTCTTTATCTTTTTAAAAAAATGTCCTGACAGTATCCAGGGTAACTGCTTCCAGACATGCCCAGGGTCCAGGTGATGTCTGTTCAGCGCATAGCAGACAGAAATGAGTGGAAAAAGAAAATGGTTTTGTAACAAGTGTGCTTCCTGCCCGTTGCCGGTGGTGGCTTTGGAGAGGTCGCAGCTCTCCTTTCATCGTTCACCAGGCTGTTGTCACCAGTGAGTGAACGTTTCCAGGTCTTGCCTTGGAGGCTCAGATGTGAGGCTTAGAGATCTTGAGATGTTGAGATGCTCTGGCTTTCTCTTTGTGGTAAAACAAATTGGCGAAGTTGATAACGAAGACAGAATTGGCTCATCTTCTTGTTCTATTTATTTTTTCAAAACTTCCCAAGGATCGCCCATATTTGGCTGAATTTTAAAGATACGTCACCGTAGTTCTGAACATCACATGGGCAGTGTGCAGCTGCGAAGGCATGTCATGTGTCCATGGTTCCGAATGTTGCCGAAATGGTCCAGGGAGGTTGAGTTTTCCAGCACTTCCCTCTGCCCATTTACCGTTTCCTGAGGAACCAGAGCGAAGCATCGGTTTAATTTATCCTTTGTTTCATGAACTTTGTGTTCATTCTTCTGATGATCGTGCTGTGGATGTTTAATGGCTTGTGGACTGAGTGGTCCATCCTGATGTCTTTTAATTTGCCTGTCTCTCCTTCGGTGTCCACACTGTGACTGTCAGCACCTGAGTGATTAGTCTGCACAGACAGGAGCGCTGTCCCGTCTCCTCAGGGATCTCGGGCGGGGTAACATTGCAGGGTCAGGACCTGTCCATTTTCCTGTCGTCCCTGGGGAGAAGTCATGAGGAGCACTTCCTAGCTGGTATGTTTTCTCACCCTGATGCCATGTCACCTCTTTCTAGAGAATGGCTTCTATGTCCAAGACCATGTCCGTCACTCCCTTTATTTAGAGGAAAAGTTCCAGGGAGGAAAATGCTTTTGTTATCTTTTAGCTTCTGCATGTCTGCATTGAATGAAACGCCTTTTGTTCAGAAGTTTGAGTGCTACTGTCATTGTCATTTCTCTGTATTATCTTTATTAAGACCAGGTGTCACTCTTCAGGTCAGGAACAGGAGGAAAGAGGGTCTTCTCTCTTCCCCGGGTCCCTTTGTTAGAGGCATTAGAGTGACTCTGGTTTTACTTTTCAGCTTCACAGTTGTGTTGAGGATTTAACATCATAAGGCCACTATCTATCAAGTCTATTCTACTAATGATAATATTGGCAATATTGGATCCATAAGTTGCTGTTACTCTCAACAAGCATCTGTTCACAAATGCTTGGTTAATAACACATGGAAAATGTAGTCAGGAATAGCTCGGAAGTATGGGCGATGCTTTCAAATTTAGAATTCGCCATGTGGTTTCCGACAGCAGTTGTACGTCGGAGATACGTTTCCCAGCGATGAAGCTGCGTGTGAAATGTCGTTCTGCACATCTCCATGAATGTTGTCCACAAAGAATCTGCACCGGGGATGCAGGGGTCAAAAAAATAGCCAACATGCTGAAATATCTCCCACTTAATTGCGTAGGAAGCAAAGTGTGACAAAAATGTGGAATCATGAGATGGTTTGTCACTGAGTGGTTTCAGCTGTAGCAAGAATCAACGATGGTTCCATTTTTGCCTTTTATTTCGTTCCGTTAAGTCTCCTTCCATGTGTTATTTGCTCGTTCTGCGTCCGTTCACAATATTGCCTTTGACTCAGTGCTGTTGGACCTTTCCCGTGGGAGTTGCGGTTGATTTTCAGGCTGGGAAGGGAATACGGTGACATCATGGGGTAGTGGTGTGTAGAACGCAGTCATGTCCCCTTTCAGTATTTTTATCTGCATATATACAGGAAAGTTTCACCTCGTTAAAAATAGGAACACACGCAACAAAAAAGCTTTTATCTGTGGAAGACAAGCAGCGCCCCCTCCAGAATTGTTCGGCCCCTGCGATTGCTGAGGTTTTAGGACCTTCCTAGGGCCAGGTCTCCGCGTGTCCCTGGGCGGCCACACATCCTCCCCGCGTTTGTTCATTAACCTTGTTTCTGTGTCGTCCTCAAACTTCACTCGCTTTTTTATCTGCCTTCTCCAAGTCGATTTTGGAATGGGAACGATACACTATGTGGGGTCCCAGTTGGTCCATATTAAGAAAGGAAGATAATAGTGGTGTAACTAAAATGCCAAGGTAGCTCGCTGGGCTCTCAGTGCCTGATTTCAGCCTCGGGCCCCGAGGCGGCCGCTCCGTCCACAGTGCTTCTCACAGAAATGCGGGAGGGAGCGCCTTTCCCTCTCGGTCTGTGGCCCGGAAGTTGCACATATCACGTCATTTTCACCTCATCGTCTACAGCCTGGTCACATACACGTGCCTAGCAGCAAGGGATGCTGGGATACAGCCTTTAGCTGGCGGGACACAGCCCCATTAAACTTCTGTTACTGCAGAAAAGAGGGTAATAGTTAAATCGAGAGAAAAGAAGGGAAGGTCTCTGCCACAGGTTTGTGTCACCATTGCTGTTTGACACAGGGCTTTCTTACTGAGAGACCAGTCAAGCACCTGATAGTGGCAAAGGGACGCTCCCTAAACTTGGTGCTTACACGTCGGTTACACAGGTCACTCAAAGGGCATGGGGTATTTTCTCTTTCAGCAGTTGGACATATCTGCTGCTAAGTACCGTCTGTCTCTGTTAAAGGGGAAAATAACTGTGTAATTCAATGTGGTTTATCAAAATGAGCTTCCTAAATCCATTGCATTAATAAGAGGGCACACCCCTATTTTCTGATTTTTAAATTTTATTTTATTTTTAAAGATTTTATTTATTACTTTTCGAGAGAGGGGAAGAGGGAGAGGCAGAGCAGGAGATGAGACATCAGTGTATGGTTGCTTCCACCTGCCTCCAGCTACAGATCTGGCTGGAGACCTGGCTTGCAACCTGGTTATGTGCCCTGGCTGGGAATTGAACCAGCGACCTTTGGGTTCACAGGCCGGCGCCTTATCCACGGAGCCACCAGGCAGGGCTGTTTTCTGATTTTTGATATTGTGTGTGATATTGCTAGTGAACTTGGTGGCTTTAGGTTTAGTGCTTAATGGAGTGTTTTAAAGACATTTCTCTGTGTGCACACAGGACTATGAGACGTAGGGTCGAGTCGTTTGTCACTGTGCCTGTGCCCTCAGCTCTCGAGACCGCACACCACGCAGGATCCCAGGGCTCACCGCCGGGGCTTTGCAGCTGCCCACATGCAGGTGGCTTCTGCCTCTGGGCGGCGACCCGGGCCGCTGAAGGTCCGCCTGCCCTGTCATAGGGAGGCCATGTCCAGCCAGGAGCCTGCCACTCAGCGGGGACTCTGTTTTTAATGATTGATTTTAATGTGACTATTCCCTGAACCGATAGGATGTTAAGGCCTGTTGGCAGTTTCCATGGATGGTAGCACTGAGCAAGCCCAGGGGAGTAGGTAGTATGTTACGGTGCAGTTGGCGGTGCGGCACATGTGAAATATAACCAAGTGGGGTAACGGTGTTCATGGTGAGGGTGGCTCAACTATTCCATGGCTACTCCTCTTTTCCCTACTCAGTTTTGAGGTAATCTCTGTGATTCACTCTGTCTGTGAGGTGGATATTATTAACTCTATTTTATGGACAAGAAGATTAAAATTAGTAAATGGCAATGTAAATGTAGAAAGTGTATTTATAGCAAGGGTAGGAAAAATCTAACAAATTCAGAAATCCAAACTTCAACATTAAAAACTGTTATGGACACAGTGACTCAATGCTGACACTTTAACTGGGGACAGCGACCTGCATTGAAGCAACTTAATGATCTGGAACGTGGGAATTTACACTACAAAATAGTCTTTATTAGTTCTTTGTCTCCCTTTTCTCATGGTTGCCACAAATTGCTGTTTTTTCAGTTACCACCTGAAAAGAATACTTTCAAACAAACTCTGATGATTCCCAAATATTATAACAGCTGATGAAGAGATACTTACAATTAAGAAAATCCATTGAGAGGTTGTGCTGTTAAATTTGCCACAGTGTGGCCTTTATTTGAATCTCTTGTGCCTTCTTAGAGCTGGAACACTTCTCTGTGAAAGTTACTCTTAATGAGCTTTGTAATCAGGAGTTTCTAAATTGTACACAATCAGATACACTTTCAATTTCTTTAGAAGAAAATGGAGTAAGGATTTTAGACCACTCTGTTTACTTCTGTCCACAGATAAAGCCTGAAGTTGTTTAGGGATTATGTACAATTCTGAGTAGATTGTTTTAAAATAATAACCTGACTTAATTTTAAGCAAAAGGAAAGAAAGTGCGAATATTTTACCGATCCTCCTTTTTAAAAAAAAAAAAAAAATTGTAATATTGTCTAATCTAGTGTCACTTATAAGTACTTGGACATAATTGTGAGATGGCTTCCAAGAAATCAGAACTGAGGGAAATGGAATTCCAGCTGAGAGTTCATTAAATCACCACTTAATGAGCTCAGGCAGAGCCCCCAGAAGGACACAGAATAGATGTAGGGCAATTATTCTTTGATCGTATTAGCATATCTAGAGAAAGCGTGTCTTAATTTGCAGAATCAGGTAACAGGACTGGTCACCTTGACAAGCACAGGAAAGGGAAAAAGGAGAATCTGAGGACATACCGGCTGCCCCACATCAGGAAGTTAAACAGGTAAATGCATTGTAGAGACCTCTGAATTGCCTTATGATTCCAAGGTCACCACATGGCCCCGGGTGCACAATAATTTTATTATGTTGGGATGCAGCACTTGCTAATCGGGCCATGAGTGATCTGGACCTTCAGGTGGCTACCTTTGTGGCCAGAATCACTATGCTTCTCTTAGTAATGTGATCCTTTTTCATTCAAATTATTGAGGTGAGATTAGTTCATAAATCCACACAGGTTTCCGTGTATAACTCAACAAAATATCATCCATTATCTGCATTGTGCATCCATTACCCCAAGCAAGTAAAAGACTTGTTCTTGGAAAACTATAGGCTATTGGAGAAAGAAACTGAGGAAATTCAAAGCAAATGGGAGCATATACCCTGTTCATGGATGGGAAGAATTAACATCATGTCCATATTACCAAAAGCAATCTATAGATTCATCTCAATTCCTATTAAAATATCAATGACATATTTCACAGAACTAGAACAAATATTCCAAAAATTTACCTGGAACCAAAAAAGACCCTGGATAGCCTCAGCAACCTGGAGAGAGAAGAAGAAAGAAGGAGGGATCACGATACTTGATATCAAGCTACACTACAAAGCCACTGTGATGAAAACAGCCTGGTACCACCATAAGATAGGTTAATGGAACAGGAAGCCCAGAAGCCCAGGCCTCTGTGGCCATTTGATATTGGAAAAAGGAGGCATTGCATTTACTATTGCAAACTAAGGAAGAAATATGACACTTTAACAGGAAGAGCTGAAAAGCGATAAGCACTTTCCTTGTCGAATGCGCTTCTGCGGAGCGTCCCCTGTTTTTACAGTGGGGTGCTCGAGAGTCTCTGAGACCCCAGGCGACAGGCATGTGTCCCACCCTGTTTGGTGCTGAGGGACCATGTGCAGGGTGAGCGACAGCTCGCCTCAGGTAAGCCGTGGTCCTCAGGATCAAAGCCGAAATCCTGGCCTTCACCGCACTCCGTGCAGGGTGCACGGGGACTGGGGGTGGTCTGGGGCTCCAGGGGGAGGAGAGGCGGGACCGTTATTGCTGTTGTGTTACCAGGGAAACCTGAATGCATTCGTGGCAAGGTGAAGTCAGTGACAAACAAAAGGGCTGGAAGTGGGAAGAACAGAAGAGAACAGGAAGAGTGGCATGGGCCAGGGTGTGAGGTTTGGAAAGCCACATGAATACCTTTTCCTTGTTGACAGAGGAGTGGTTGGGTGAGAATGGGAAAAGGTCTGAGTGGGGACATGTCAGCCCAGTGAATTCACTTTGCTTTGGGGGTGGGGGTCAGAGGAGACAGACTCGCACACACGCACACGCACACACACAGGCTTCACTCACCTCCCAGATCACACAAGGAGGAAGTAATAAGTGGGGAGAGGAAACTGCAGGATAAAGAGAGAAATGTGCACAAAACCCACTGAATTGTTACTTAACTCATTTTATATTTAGAGTAGGCTTTAATACCAGTTTCCTTTGATGGGGCAGGAAAGAGGGAAATAAAGCATTTTATTGTAACTGAGGGGCCAAGAAGGTTGACACTTCATTGAATGTTGTTTTATTGTGTACTTTAATTAAAACAAAAGTATTATCTCTTGAATTTCTTCCAGTGAACTGAGTGGTTACTTATTAAATGCATATTCTAGGACACCTACAAAATTATCATCCCTTTAAGCATACAAAAACAAAACCAACACAAAGCTGGTTTGAGTCAGTTGGTCCAGCTATAAGTTATATTCAGGTTGCGATTAATTGCTTTGGAAAGGAGTTAATTCCATCAGGTGATTGAATAACACTTCCAGTACATTTTTAATGGCAAATATATTTGCAGAAATACAGGAGCAGGAGCATATCAGCAGTTTGCAGTCCTGACATCAACCTGTGTTCTGCTTCAGGGATGGGTCACCATGCTGTTGGGGACTCTTCCGATTAGGCAAAGTGTAGGGCATTTCATCAGTTGAAAGTTGAAGATGAATTCATCTTTAAGTAGGTTGTGTTACGTGACCAGAGCTTTGTAGTCTGGTCACGTGTGAACCCTGGACGACCGCATGAATGTGTAATATTATGGACAGTGAGATGGGGCTGAGTGAAACCAAGGCAAACCAGGCAAAAGAGGTGCAAGAACAAAATAAACGTATGTGCAGTTCAGAGGACAGCCTACTTCAGCACCCGCTCGAAGCCTGGGTTCTGACGCTCTGTGCACGTTTTCCACTTTTCAACAGTCCAGGTCAACTAGAGGGCATGCTACGATGGAAAAAATAGCAGGTGAAACGTCTGATGCGCTCAGCTGAGGAACGAGCTGGTTCATTTTGCACTAGGTCTGCCGGCCAGTAGTTTAGTCAAAGGAAAACAGTTCTGATTTCTGCCAAAGACTTAATTAGCCACATGTTAAGAACAATAGTGCGATACACGTGGTACGGAGACTTCTCATTATGGACGGATCTTTTTAAACGATAATTATTCAGAGATGTAGATAGCTAACCGGAGAACTTTCATCCCTGGCTGCATGGAGCCGATACACACACGCTGATGCAGAACTGTCTCCTATCCTATTATAAAATGATCGCCCGAACCTTTCTCCAAATCTCTGGAGTGCTAATTAATGAGCAGCCTGTTTGGACATAACTAATTACATCAAAATTATATATTCATTCTACAAGCATCTACCGTGATCTGGACGAGGAATAAAAACTGTCCAGGTCTGTGTAATTCCCCGTGAGGCTTCCAGCCTCCCTCTGCCCAAGACCGGGGAGCTCCCGGTGAGGCGGGGCAGCGCTGAGCCCCGCCACGCCGCCTGCTGGCTGCCGCCTGCTATGTGTGCAACTCGCCCAGCGTCCGGGCCTGTTAAGGGGAGATGGCGACTTGGCCCCCACGGGCCACTCTGATGACTTAAGTTAATTCCGCACAGCGCTTTGTGCCACAGACCCAGGAGTTGTTCTTATAACTTCATTAATATGAGGGATTTTGCTTAGAAGAAATATTTGTGGCCATTAGATAGCCTTAGGTAGGAAAGTCTTAGGTAGGAAAGCATACAAAAAATAGAAACAAAATTAAGATTTGAGAAACTGTACTTGGTCAAAATTAAAACTTCTCCTCAAATGGCAGAATGGGGAAAAAATGTTCACAATATGCAAGGGGAGACAAAGGTAGATTTACAGTTATTTGGATGAAACATAATACAATAATAAATCATAACAATCGATTGTTTCATGTATTGTACTTACATCTGAATACCTACTTTTGCCCCACCCTATATATACAGCTGATAAAGGTATTTATATATTTTCATAATATGCAAGGAATTCTTTACAGTATGTAAGATAAAAAACCCAATTTAAAAAGCTTGAACATGGCCCTGGCTGGTGGCACAGTGGATAAGGTGCCAGCCTGTGAACCCAAAGGTCGCTGGTTCGATTCCCAGCCAGGGCACATAACTAGGTTGCAAGCCAGGTCTTTAGTCAGGTCCGTAGCTGGAGGCAGGTGAAAGGCAACCATACATTAATGTCTCTCCCTCTCTGCCTCTCTCCCTACTCCTCTCTCTCGAAATAATGAATAAAATCTTAAAAAAAAAAAAAAAAGCTTCAACAGATAAGTGACTATATAGAAATAGCCAATAAGCACATGACAAGGTAGCCAGCACCATCAGTCACTAGAGAAATGCAAATTAAAACCACATAAGGAAACCACATCAACCTACTAGAATGGCTGAGGTTAAAAGGCCACTGGACAGCTGGGAAGGGCAGGAGCACCTGGGCCGTCATACATTGCTGGTCAGAGTGTGTTCTGTACTTTGGAGAGAATTTAGCAATTTTTATGTAGTCGGACATCCCCCTGCCCAACGCCTTGATGCCACTCCTAGATATTTAACCAAGAGACACCAAAACATGTCCACAGAACGTGAAAATGCATGTTATGCAAAAACTGGAGACAAAGAACAGGAAGGCCCAGCAGTGGGCATGGACCAGAGGAATTTGGGCACAGTCACACAATGGACCGTGCCCCTCGGCCACCAAAGGGAGTGGACACGCAGCGACTGAGGCGGAGCTCCTCACACTGTGTGCGATGGAAGAAGCCAGAGTGTGGCTCGCCAGGCGCCCGGCGAAGGGGAGGCAGTGTCCTTGATTTCATGAAGCGATCCCACCGGGTACAAAGTGACAGAGCGGCAGCGCAGCACGAGAGATGTGGGAGCTCCCTGGAGGCTCAGGGGTGCCGGCGCTATCCCGGACCCTGACGGAATCAGGCGTCAGAGGCCGGGGCGGGGAAAGGGAGTTACAGAGACTGGTGACAGGGTGACAGGGCAACAGGGCGACAGGGCTCTGATGCTGAAAGCATGGGAGTGAGCGGGAAAAGGGGAGCGGGGGGTGGGGGGGCGAGAGGTAGTCCCCAGAGGACTCGAGCAGGTGTTCGGACAGGCACGATCAAGCCCGGGTGTGGTGTTCACGGCCTGCGGGCCTCGACTGACTGGCCTTGCAGGGAACTTAGGCTCACCGTGCGGAAGAGGGGACCCGGCTGCAAAGATGCACACACTGTGGCCTCTCTGGCCAGCGTCTGAACTTCAGAGCGATGAGTTGGACGCGTGGGGACGAGCTGGCAGCTGGGAAGCCATCCAGGGAGGACATGATTGGAGCTTGAACGTGGGCAAAGGAAGAATCAAAGAACCAATGTTTCAGTCTAGATGCTCATTAGGCCTTTTTCCTTATTTATGACGTACAGTCACAAATCTTAATGCAAACGTCGAGAGATGAGTGACCACTAAGGAACTATTAGTATTACCCAGTCTTTTCCTTCTGAATTCCTAGACTGTAGGGTTTTTGATGTTGTATTACTCTCTATGTATATAGAATAGGACCCAACATTATTAAGAGTCAAAAGGATTATTTTCAACCACGTAAAATTAAATCTACGTTATCCCAGTATAGGCATTGTTGAAATGATGTATTTTGATCAACACTTGCAAGTTACATAAGAGTATTCCTATAATTGTTTTCAAAGCAGTTTCTCATATTTATCTCCTTGAATATTAAAGCTCATTAAGAAATGTATATTTAGATATGTAGAGAAAATTCATAAAACTAAAATAAACATAACTAATTGAAATGCTTAATAGAGCATTAACAAGAATTAACTTCTGGAATAACCAAAATGTTTTCTTGATCTTGTTTATTCTTTTAAGTATATTTTAGTGATTATGCTGTTAGAGTTGTCCCAATTTTTTCCCTCCACTCAGGACCTCCCTTCCCTCCAGCAATCCCACCCCCCTTAGTTCATGTCCATGGTTCGTGCATATGAGTTCCCTGCTTTTGTGTTTTATTTTATGCAAACTGCAGGAACTATCTATAGATTAATAGGATCTTCAGATTAGAAACAAGAGACTGAATAATTTCATTAGGTGTGATCCTGTAGGTATATTTTAATAATTAGTTGGCCTTAAAATTTTTTAAGTTTCCATGTCAAAGTCAAAAGCATAACTGCATATGTTTTATCAGTCATTCAGTATTACTTTTATTTGGCTGAGTTTTGCAGTTAAATGGTCTGGAGAATGGTGCTATTCACAGATTTTCTGAGACAAATTTAGGAGATGGCTAGCCTTCAGTATTCCACATTAGGTACATGACAAATACATTTCTATTTGGATGTATTAGCGGTGTTATCTTAGCAGTTTTCTGATACCACTATTAAGAGAAAAATGCAGTGTAAACTGATTTTTGGACACCTGTTGTTTCTTTGTTAGGAAACATCTTTTATTAGATATGCCTGTGATCACAAGATGAATGGTTGTTCATTTGTATACAATTAAAACCAGTTGCTTCCTCCGTGATGGCCGTTGGATGTGGGATTATTGTTTGACAGAAGCCCAAACACTGTCAAAGAAATCATTTGGTTTTAGTTGACATTTATCTCCACAAAGTCACAAGGGTCAGGCAGCTCATGGGCAACACTTCCTATGTTAGAATTTAGAAATGTAACTTAAAATACAGGTGTTAATAAAATACGCTCTAGAATTTCTGGTAAGTAAATTCCTACGGAAAGTGGTAGCTGGTTTTGTCTGTCATATGTCTTGCTTACCGATGTGTTAATTGATCAGGGAAGGTGGTAAAGAATTCAGTTACGCAACAGGATTAAGAAATTACAACTGACTTTAAAGTCAGGCTGAGGGTCATGCTTGAAAAGTAGACCAAAGGAAAAAAAGTCACACCTATGGATACATTTTCTAGTTCTATTCAGCCTTTTGAAAAGAAACTAGATAAGTTCCCAAGTATTAACACAAAGTGAGATATGGAAATTCTGGGTTTTGTAATTAGTTCAGTGTGACTGCATTGGAAAATGCCAGGCTGGATGCAAGCTATCTTTCTGTCCTGTTCTGAGTTGCCACTAGATGAAAAGCAACAGGATTTTTCAAATGTGAAAAGCCCCACAGAGGAAGAGGAGGGAGAGAGGAAAGAGCAGTAAACTGCTGGGAAAGACAACGGCTCCCAGAGGCAGGAGGGAGCAGACCTGAAACACAGAATCCTGACCCACACCCCGCAGGTCCCACGATGCGAACTGCTGGATCTGCTTGGGGTTCAAGGTTTGTCCTACCAGGTAGCTACGGTGGGGCATGGAGCGCAGGACAGGATCTGCCCAAAGTCAGCACCTTGAACAGCTCCAGGTTCCCAGTTGCTTGGCTTGGTGGAGGGAGGCCACCCAGCGCCCGGACTGGTGGACACATGGACAGTCAGCAGACAGAGGAAGAGGTGGGGGTGGGTGTGACTCCATGAAATGTAAGAAGACAATATGGAGGTCCATATAAGACATTGAAATCCTGACCCTAGAGACAACTTTGACCCATGTCCATGATTTCCTTCCATCGTTTGTCTTATTCTTAACAACAATTATTGGTCCAGGCCCTGGAGATTCGGTGATTAACTGAGTGAGGCACACTCTGTCCTCAAAGGAGCTCCTCGGCTTTGGGGAGAAGGTAGCTACTTTACTCAGGTGTGCAGGGAGAGCCGAGAAGGGATCCAATGGCGCCCTGGAGGGCGGGACCTTAGTTTAACCCGGGAGAGTGGAGTTGGTTAGAGAGGCTGTGACAGGCCCGTGACAGGCTGCAATGGTGGCATCCTCAGCACAGACACATGGAGGGACAGGATGGGTCTGAAAACTGGCAAATGCAGATGGCACAGTCCCAAGGCACGTGCTGAGGGTGACAGGGTGAGGAAGGAGTCTATGACCGCAGGCCCTGTGTGAGGGAAGGCGTCCGTGGGGTGGGTTCACCCCAGAGGCCATAGAGAAGCACCTGAATTTCGGGGTTGCTACTGGGGCCCTGCCTGAGACCTGGTGCTCAGGAGGGTCACCGGGCACAGAGCTGCCCCGCTGTCCCTCTGTGTAGCTAGCTGAGGCTGGAGCAGATCTGTGGTGACAAGCTTTCCCCATCACTTTCCTTACCGACGGTGGGTCCCCCAGATCTTGACCAGGAAAACGATGCTGCTGAAATTCACCTACTTTATCAAACACTCCCTGAGCCAGGGGCCAGGTCAGCACGTCCAGCTCTTGGCCCCAGACCCAACGTGAGGAGGCTTAGGAATAACCCCAGAAGGAAGCATGATGATGAAATCGGAGATTCCCAAAGCATTTTCCGTGTGCTGAATGCACGGGAATGCCTGGTCTGAAATGATCATGTTGGCCTCGCGTTCTCAGTGCTCAGATTTGTTAGTCACCGAGCATGAGTTACAGGGGACCGCATTGTTGACAGGAGGGCAACAGGGATTGCCGAAATTCTGTATTTGCTGTACCTGTCACCGGGCTGTTTGGAGTCCGGGAAGGGTGCTGTTTACACCGTCGTTTGCTTTAGCGCGTAAGGCTGTTGTTACCGGGCAACTTCAGTGACTCGTGATCCCTGCAGCCATCGATCGGTCTTCTGTTCCAGGCCGATCCACTTCCTGTCATCCGTTTCCTGAGTGAAGAAAAATACTAGGGGAAGAGTTTACATTTGTCTCTAATTTTGTTCCTGTTCCTTTTTGTGGGCTTAAAAATCATGGTAGACAGACAAATTGCCCCTCGTTGTCGTCTGAAATTAAGTTGATGGCTTCAGCTCAACGTTTGAGAAGGATATCCCTACCTCTGTGCTCCAGAACGTGCATGCATTAAACGTATTCGTAGAAACAAAGCTTAGACTATATATACATTGGTTGCTGCTGTGGATCTAACTTCAAATAGATGTTATGACTGCGTTTATGCGCCATTTTAGAGATCCAGTTTGACTCAGGGTAGTGCCCTATGGAATGGAAAGAATAGAACGATAAGGGGGACGGCTGTAGGATGCCTTACACCGCAGGAGGCTTTGCATTTCCAAATCCGAGCCTTGAGTTCTGTGGGGTCGGCGACTAGCCGGTGAATGAAAGTCGGATTTCAGAATGAGGAGCCGTTCCTGTCGCACCGGGCGCTGATGGAGACCGATAGCGTGTGATTAATGAACGGCATCCTTGCCGCAGGTGAAGGCAGCGGCGAGAGTGATTTATTGTTTCTCAGGTATTGGAAGCTCGCGGTATCTTGCAGATTTAAGCATGTGTGCCTGCGTAAAATAAATGAGATCAACATGTGAAAAATGAAAACACATTACTTTCGAAGGATGTGTCACGCGCAGGGTGTTTTTGTTCAAGTGCACTGTCATGGGGACTCGGAGGCCGTGCTGAATACAAATCATCTCACGGGTTCATAAAATCGCCTCGGTTGGGATTCCGGCATCTATCATCCAAGACGTAAATGAGGGTTAAACTTAATGTGCTGTAACATCCCCTGAATGTTTGAATTTTGCATCGTACACAACTGTTAAAATCGCACATATGTTTTATGTATAAAGATGAATAAATTGTAAGTACTTCCAACCACGGTCCCCAAACAGAGGCTGGGCTGGAAGTTGCCAGGTCTCAGTGGAACCCTCACCAGATTCTCAGCTAAAGGTTTTCCCTGCCACTGTTGGAGCCGGACATTTGAATAATCTTTCACCTTCTGGTGGAACAGTTAGCTGACATGTTTTGTGACCAATAACAGAATGCAGTGATGGAGATGGTACTGTATTAAGTACTGCTATGGAGCTCTCTGTGTGTGCATATATATGAATGCATATGCATGTGTAAGCATGTGCATTTGTGTTCATGCATGTGCAAACATGTGAATGCATATGCAGTGCAAGTGTGTGCATGTCTACATGTGCATTGCTGTGTTGCAAGCGCACACATTATTCATGTGTGCATGCATGGGTTTGCATGTGTGTGTGCATGTTTGTGTCCACACCTTAAGTTGTCCCCTATCGCTTAGGCAGAGGCTGTACTGTTTCTTCAGATGTTGTTACCTTGTATTTCACCTGTACTAAATGAGCATTTTCAGAATATAAGACCTAAACTTCTTGCCCTGGCTGATGTGGCTCAGTGGATTGATCACTGGCCTGTGAACCAAAGGGTCACCGGTTCAATACCCGGTCAGGGCACGTGCCTGCATTGTGGGCAGGGTCCCCAGTTGGGGGTGTGTGAGAGGCAACCACACATTGGTGTTTCTCTCCCTCTCCTTCCCCCTCCCTTCCCTTCTCTCTAAAAATAAATTTAAAAATAAGACTAAACTTCTTTCAGGTTACTAGTAACTTGGTGAAAAGTCACAGTGGGTTAAGCCCAAGGAAAATCAACGTGAAAATAAACTTGGAACCATCGGAGTTATGGCCTGAGCCCTTCCGTGGTCAGTGAGCTGTAACTGTTGGTTTAACGCGCCCGGAAAAGGTGCCTTTGCAAGTTGGCTGTTGGAACTCTGAGGAACCTACTCTTCAGATCAACTGGGTTTGTCAGAAAGATAATTGCCATCCGAGGAAGCTAAACCCTGTGGAAGGAGATCTGTTTTCCGTAAGTGTGGGACTTCACAGTTGTGTACGGAATGTTCGTGGGCACCCTTGGCTGCGGCAGCCTCGGGCCCAAGCTGACACTAACCCTTATTAGCCACTGTGTTGTACGGCTGAGGAAATGGTGGGATTGGTAAAGGACATGTCCCTCGTGGCAGTTCTGCCCATCTAGTTAACAGTCTGGAAAGCCTGTGTGACGTCCCGTCAACCTTCTGTCCCAGCACCAGCCCTGCTCCCGCGCTGCCTGGCCGGTGGGGCCCAACGTGGACTACGTCTCACCTCGTTTGAAAAGTGGTGGCAGCGACGTGGGCTGTGAGGCCACACTGCAGGGGCCGAGTGGGGGCGGGAAGGGGCTCCTGCCAGCTGAGCTTGGGTGCTAGACGGTGGGGGGGGGGTCAGAATGAGCTGGTGTGGGTTTTCGGGGGGTCACTTCCGCAGCTGTAGGGGAGGAGTGGAGGTGGGACCGTCATGCCAGGTGCGGGTAGTAAGTAGCACGGGTGATGACGTTCACGCATCTGCTCGGGGGTTCACGTCTGCGCCTGCTCTGTGCTCTCACCCTGCGTTCTGCCTTCAGTTTCTTTCTCCTCTGGGAGCGGCCAGGGCCGGAAATGAGGGGTTTCCTACCATTGCTGACACTTACTTTTAAAATCTTCACGACCATTTAAATTAAACACAGCAGAACTTGTCGAGCGGTGAGATTTTCTTGTGCTTTCAAATTTTAAACTCCATTGACATGTCAACAGATTTTAATGCTTTCGTTTTTTAAATCACCCAATACTTGATTGATTGCAGCATGATGGGGTTTAAACACGTTGCTAGTTGCAGCCACAGAAACGTTCAAAGCAGGAAAAGAAGCACATTTTAAGTAACTTACACGTGTGTAGGCAAAGGCATAACTAGAAAAAGAAATATGGGGGAGATTTAATAACATTTACAGAAAGAATATCTATAATCTTTTCTAGTTTCTAAAATTCGCTAAGCCTCACTGTCAGGACTCTCTCCCTCATCCTTTCTGCTATCTTATAAATCAGACTTCAAGTGGAAAGCAGGCCTGATCGCTTTGAGAGCTCCTTCTGTAAGTGAAAATCTCCATTAAATTGACTTCTCCAGGCTGAATAATTACAGTGCCAATTCATTAAAGACTAAAAATTGCTTCCTCGATTAAACTGAAATATGTAGGCAAACATATAAAAATATAAACCTCCTGATTTAGGAGTTTTCTTGAAACTCCTCGCTAAGATGTCAAATATTCATGTATCCTAACATCCTGAACATCAAAGAACATAGAGAGGTATGTTCTCCTGCCTAATTATGTAGGTAGAACATATGTAATACAAAATTAAGATCCAGGGCATACTTAGTAGGAATCTAATAAGAATTCAGAATAAATGTAGGGCGCTGGTTTCTGGCTCTCTCTGACTTTAAAATGGATCAGCCTTCCCTGGACAAGTCACATGCCCTTCCCAGATGTGGGGTCCCATATGGGGGTGAACCGCAATGACACAGGGGAGAATGCTGATAATTATGCATTGATCTATAACCCTTATCAATATGAATGGCTGGAGCTGAAAGTGATTCTCAGTCCTCATCTCCCACAAAATTGAGCCCCGTTTCAGGCCCATAGGGACATCATAAGCAGACCCCATGTCTATAGTTGGGGTCTTCCATAAAAAAAGTTGAACACCAACCGAACATACCTTGAGATTATTTTTCTCTAGGGTTTGCACCTCAAACTTAGCCCCAGGGGAGCATTTTTTAGGGCTAACGACGGGGACAGAAGACTTATACTGCCAGAAGCTAACAGTCAGTGTTCAGAGGGCTTCACAGTTGGGTGGAAACCCAAGTTTATACTTTCAGTGGAGTTCCTATCCCAGGAAAGAACCCAGAGTAACCAAAAAATAAAAATACGTCATTTGTGTTACCTTAAAGTAGAAGTATGAAAGAGATGAATGCGTGCAAAAACCAAAATACCTGTGTGCTCTTTGGAGAGACCACTCACAGAGTGATGCGGACGGTGGGTGTAAATAGCTAGGCTAGGTAGCGCCTTAGTTTTTCTCTATTTCTCACCACCAACCACACGTCCGAAGCTGTCACTTCACAATAATGTGAACTAAATGACGTTGGAATGTAAGAAGAGATGTAAAAGCGCACCGTGGATTTACAGTGTTACTGGATGACCGGTTTTCTGAGGGACCCGAGGAAACTCAGGGGCTGGAGACGGTCCCCTTTAGCAGCTTGAGATCCTGCGGGCTGGCTGGTGGTTCTGGGCTGAGCTGGGGCTTCTGCCACGAGGTGCCAGCCATGTTCACGCGTGTCGCGTCAGCTCCAGAGAGCCTTGCTCACATGTCTCCAGCCTCAGGTGGAAAACGGGGCCTTTTCTCTACACGCGTGTCTCTTCACCTGGGTCTCGTCTGCAAGGCAGCTGGCGCAGGCTTGGTCCCAGGCGGCCTTGTGCCTGGAGTGAGCACACAGGACTCCTGAAGCCGAGGGCTAGAGCCACCATCTGTGACTCACACCTCCTTCTGTCGGCGAGTGACTCACAGGACAGTTCCACGTTCCAGGGAGGGTAATAGATTCTCTTTCATTGTGGGGACTGAACCAGCAAGGCCACATGTGAAGGGACCCATGGACGGGGGCCAGGAGGGTGGGTCCTGTGGACTCCGGGCACACAATCTGCTGTGCAAACAGGTGCATCACAGCCAGGGAAAGGTGGATTCTTTTTCAGATGGTTTCCGCTTTAGAATGAGTTTCCTACATGAAAATTATTCTGTAAAGGATCACATCCGATGTGCTTATCTGCAGTTTCCAACAACTTTGTGTCCCCAGAGACTGAAGGTCCCAGTGTGTTATTGCACAAGTGACTCAGTGGCTCTTTGTTTCCATTGAAACTCTGAAAAGTGACACAGGCCTCATGGGGTCACAGAGAATGAAAGGCTTTGGTACAGGCCACGTGCCTGGAATAGGGCCTAGCATGAAGGAAATGACTCATATGAGATCATGATTACATATTGTACTCCCACTTTCTGTAGTGAATGAAACTGTGTCTTTACAATATAAATCAACGTGTGGAAAAACAAGTTATTTATTACATGACATGAGTATAACTGGGGACTATCCTACATCATAAACTTGATTCATGTTCCCCATCCCGTATTAAGATAGAGCAGCATGTTTCACAGAAAAGGAGATACAACTGACCCTTAAACAGTTGGAAATGCTGAACTTGCGTCATCACAGAGGAAGTGCACAGTTATGCTCCACCAAAGTGCCATGTGATCTGTCAGGCCGGCCTGCTGTCATTGGAGCTGGGAGGGGACAGGGCATGTGTGAGGCCATTGGTCCCACCTGGGAAGTGGTATGAATGCTGGCTTGCTGACCACACGCTTGTTTGAAGTAGCTGAGTATCGGGAACTATCCAAATGTCCATCAAGAGAAACTAGCTCATAATTGAGAAGTAACTTGTCATGTTTATACACTAGAATAAGAGGGAGCTTTAAAAGCATTGAAGATCTTTATGCATCGACGGGGAAATAGCTCTGAGATGGGCTGGGGCAGTCCAAGAAGTTGCTGCAAACAGGAATGCCGTCTTTTGTGCAAGCACCGGGGCGGGGAGAACGTGTGCTCATCCGTGTATGAAACAGGCATACTACAACCTATCTAAAAACAGGAAACAGGGCAGACAACAGCCAAGGGAGACTTCACAACATAGGTTTTCACGCCTTGTCTTTGAACTCTGTGAATGTCTTGCTTATTCCAAAACGTACTTTTAACATGTTTCCTGGAGAGGCAGGTGGTGAGTTCACTCCCGTGTGCGACTTGTCCCCGAGTGCCACTCGGCCTTGCAGCTGGTGGGGCCTGGAAACCCAGCGCAGATGCCGGATGGAGGGCAGCCGGGGAAGCGGGTAGTGCGGCCGTTCCATCGTTCTGTAAAATTGCAATTTTTATGATGCCTTAGAGATGCAGGAGCTGGAGATCTCCCAGTTCAAGTGCCCGCGGCCGCAGGGCTGAGCCACTGGGTCCAAGTCCAATGACCACGGTTTGCGGAGACCACAAATGAAACATTTCCAGGCGTTGTGGAGACTGGAAAGTACCTGGAAGAGAAGGAACGGGCCAAAACCTTTTCCAGCCTGCTCTCTTGTTTCTCTGTCTCCTCCTTTTCTCCACATGGTCGTATGTGCTGGCTGGGCCTGTGAGGGCCTGCTGGGCGGCCGCCTGCCCCATCCAGGCAGATGTGTACGCACGGGAGGAGTGTTGCACCTGTCCCAGTGCAAGGCCAGCCCCCCTGCCTCACCATCCATGCACGTGTCAGCCAGGCAGTCACGACTGTGCGTGAGCACGTTGGAAGCTCCATCTCACTTTCACACCGGGAGGACAGCCCAGGCGTGGCCCACAGCGGCCTCCAGCTCTTGAAGGGGGCTGGCCGCGGAGTGAGAACAGGCCGCAATAAACAGGACACTTCAATGAGCCTTCCAGGCTCTGAGCTGGGGTGGCAGGGTCAAGTTGGTCCTCCTCTTCTTCTGTCACTGCTTGGCCTCTGCGGCTTTTCCATGCACGCGACTGTGGTTGGGCAGGGAAAATGTCACCTGGCTCACGGGGAGGGTCTGGAGCCCTGGGCGTGGCAGCTTCAGCAAAGGCGGACTCCGTCCTGACTCCCCACGTCCAGCAGGGGAGCTGCCACAGGACAGGGGCCCCCAGACGCGGTCGTCTTCTGAGAGAAAACAACTGCAGATAAAGGTGCCTCTGTGAGCCGCAGAAGCAGAAATGAAAAGTGCCCAACAGAACTTGGACAGCATCCTCTTCCCTGATGAGAATGTTCTCGTTAGTAGCAAATGGAAGAACGTGTCACCCTTCAACCGTGCCCATCCCTGCCTGACCTGGCGCCATTCCCGGACTTCACCACTTGGGTGAGTTGGCAGCTCCGCAGGCAGACTAGATGGGTGGGTTTTCTGACGACTGACCCACCTGAGTTTTGATAGCTCCCTACGTGAGATGTTGTAGAAATGCAGTTTCAGCCCCCACGTTTCCGTAGGTCCAGCAGGGTAAGAATGTGGTGTCTCGCACTGTGGACTTGATCAGGGTCACTTAGAAATCCCCTTGGCTTGAGCAGCACGTGAAGCAGGGTCTGGTGACGCATTCATGTGTTTGAGGACCTGATACGGCCATAGGTTTTTAACGGATCGGAAGCCTCCCAGGGGCCCTCTTAAGTTAACATTGAGCTACGTGGGTGGCGGTGTGGTGACTGCTGGGGACGGGGGACGGAAGGGGGCTATGTGGTCATGGAAAAAATATCATAAAGATTACATTTTAAAAAATAACAATGAGATCATTGGAATCAGTGTCGTAGGTGAAAATCTTACTTCTCCATTTACTCACCAGTTAAACAGGCACATGTGAAATTACACACACATGCACCACTGAAATTCAAGGCCCCAGCATCACAGTCTGTGAGACTGCTGTCTTGGTTTTAGTGAAACCATTGAATATTTGATAGAGCCAATCACTCCTGATCATTAGAAAGGGAGATTTTCAAATGTTCAGAAAATTCAACTGCTTCTTATTTACATGTAAAAATATATATTTGATTAATTTTGCTATTACTTTTGCCCCAATTTTACCGTTTGTCCCCTCCACCCAGTGCCCCATTTCCTTCAGCAATGCCCCCCTTAGTTCATGTCCATGAGTCACACATATAAGTTTTTTGGTTTCTCTATTTCTTTTGTTCTTCTTAACATCCCCCTGTCTATTCTGTAACCACCAATGTGCAGTTTTCTTTTTCTTTCACATCCAGAAAACTCACCATTTAATTACTGCCTTCTGTCAGCTTCTCAAGTCATGTTAATACAAATGTTTCTTTCCATTATTCCAAAATGCCTATGTTAATTCATTTGTTTAAAGAATTACTCTTTTAAGTAATATGAATTGCAATATTACTAAACACATGCAAAATTACATTTACACCCATACATATTTTTACACATATTTAAAGTACATACTGGATTTTGAAGAGTTAATACAAAAAATTTTAAATATGCTATCGTAAACTTTATTATTGAAATGTGAACATACCTAATCTCTACCTCAACAGACTCTTCAGTAGTTCAGGGGTTAGTTTAGGATCACGTAGGAAGTCAACCACAAGTTCAAAAAATAGAATGCTGTTCTACAAAATTATTTAAATCCTGGGGATTTTTATTTTTTAGCTCAACTTAGTAGACATAATAATTTCTACTCTGGGGACCAACTGAGCACTGCAAGTGTCATTATATCTGAAGGCTTCAACTTGTAAAACACATGGAGAGGAAAAACAGAGGGTATTGAAAGAAGTAAGACCTGTGCACAACCTAAATAAATAAATCTACTATTGAAGATGGGAAACTTCAAGAAGAATAAGTTGTTGTTCCAGCTTAAAATAAAGTTGAGTTGTATTATTGGACAGGGGAGGATCTGACTCAAAAGCCAAATTCAGTTTTTACTATGGGTTTGGCACTGTCTCTAGGACAACTTTCACAAAAGTGAGTTCTGCAACACACCATTTCTGTGACATATTTCACAAAAATAGCATTCCAGAGTAAATTAGTATTAAAGAAAAAAAATTGCTTAATTTTGCTACAATATATCAAAAATACTACCATTTAACATTATGGTAATAATGTTATTATTTTATTATTTATTATGGTAATAATTATGTAAGCTATTTTCACTTTTTAAAATGCACAGTGCTTGCAATCTCTTTGTTCCAAATTGATATCATAGGTAAGAAAAGGATAGCATGGGAGGAAGCAACCCAACATCCATGCACAGAATAGCGATTGGTGCTGAGCGTAGAGCAGTAATGTCATCTGAGCCACGGGGCAGTAGATAACAGAAAGTAATAGAATATATTTTTAAATTTGGTACATTTATTTCACAATAATGGCATTACCCATAGGTGTAAGGAGCATTTAGCAAATGAGTACACACACCAATCGGACATAATCTCTTCTTAAATCACGATTGCAATCCTGAGAATAGACAGGCACATTCCCATGCTATCACGGGGAGACCAAACTTCAATTATTTAAAAACTGGGATGACACCCCACAAGTCATAAATGGGGGAGCTGGCCCAGAGTACCCCATGCCCACATGCTTTCTGCCTCCCTGTTGCCCGTAGACAGTCTGCCTGAACACACTGAGACTGAGTGACGTCATCCAGCAGTTCCGCTCTGGAGAGAGGGAAAGGCGCATGGCGCCCACAGTATACCCTGGATATGTAGGCCTGCTCTGAAGGGGTCCCTTACACAGTATTTGGGGTGTCACACTCAATTCTGGAACTGTCCCATCTACTTTGCCCATGTCATCCGTAAGAAAGATTTGATAAGCATAGGAATGGCCTTTGATTAGAGAGGTGTGTGTCTGTAAGTCCTTTTTGCTTAGTCCCTCCGTCCCCTAAGCTCCCTCTCCTGGCACTAGCTGTCACCTGCTTGCCATTGATGAGTCTCTGTTTTGCCTCTTAGTTCAGTTTGTTCATTTGACTCTACATAGGAGTGAAATCATATGGTATTTGTTTTTCTTTGACTGGCTTATTTCCCTTAGCATAATGGTCTGTAGGTCCATCTATACAGTTGCAAAAGGTAAGGTTTTCTTCTTATTTTATAGCCAAGCCGTATTCTATGCTGTTAAATGCACACAGCTGTTTTATCCACTCATCTGTCAATGGGCACTTGGGCTGCTTCCATATCCTGGCTGTTGTAAGTAATGCTGCAGTAAACACAGGGGTGCTTACGTTCCTTTGAATGAGTGTTTTTGTGTTCCTTCGCATTTATTCCCAGAAGTGGAATTGCTGGGTCAAAAGGCAAATCCATTTTACATTCTTTGGTAGGGTTTTAAAATCCACCGTGTATTCATAGAGAACCTGAAATCGGAAAGGCCAAGGACTGACTCAGGGTCTCACAGCTGCCGGGTAGAGCCAAGATTCAGCTGAGATGCCCGTGACTGTGACCCGTGCCGGGAATGAGGGAAGGAGCCAGGGGGAAAAGCCCAACCAGTGAAAACGGTGAGGCCAAGGGTGAAAAGGGTTATTAGTATTATGACCCGATTAATTAATATTATTACATTTATGTTATCGATATGATATTCCTTTGATGAGTGACTTAGTAACTACTTAGTGCTCGGAATAAGGAAATGAGAATAAAGCCAAGAATGATGTTAAAGGCATCTTTTGACAGAAATTGAGTCAGAGAAGAAGTTCATTTATGGGATAGGTGGCCATTTCAACTTTAGGCATGTTGAGTTGAGTCAGTGTTAATATTAGTGCCTTTCCTTTTAAATTGTTTGACGTTTACTTTTGAGTACCTTCTATTTGTACATGATGGACACTGAGGAAACTCAATTTTAAGCAGACGCATCGCCTGCCCTTGAAGAATTCTGGGCATCCATGTACGAAATTGCTAGAGAATAGTTTTAAGGCTGGGTGTAAGCAAACCTGTTTCTTGAGTGGAGTACCCTGAGTAGGGACTATTCTGAGGGTCCTGAGCTGACGCCACCAGTTACTGGATTGCTGTTCGCCTGGAATCCCATGGAGGAGGAGCTGAAGAAGTAAGGAGTCTGTCCACATCCTATCCAACAAGCTGCCCTTGGGCACCCCGGACCCTTGGCATGTGAACGTGCCATCCTAGGGATGGAGCGGGGGCCATGGCCAAGGCTCCGGGAGGGTGCACAACCTTGTTCCCATGGAGTTTCTCACACCCTGGAGGATGGGGCCATGACTGGCTATGCCTGGAGCCCCCCACCCCAGTGTGGGCCAGGGCCCCTGTAGCCGAGGCCAGAAGGCTGTGCCTTCCCAGCATCCCTCTTTAGAGGTAGCACGTTCCTCCACAGTTGCCTTCGGTGCTGGTGCCTCTTCACGCTCTCAGACGCCGCATCTAAAGCAGCATGGGCACAGCATGATCGTTCTCCATGGCTGTTGGCGTTTAAGCCTCTGTCTCCCGCTGTGGATCCAAAGGCTTTACCTTCTGTGAATAGAATTTTGTACAAATGCATCTGGCTTCACCTTTTAGATGTGCCTTTTAGATCTGTCAACTAGTATTTTTGGAGGCTTTTAATCAAAAGCATGGAATTACTCAGGGAACCAAGAAGGCTGCATGGACTGGGCAAACCTGGTAGCATGAGAGAAGCGTGCCTACCACTCTGTGTTAGAATGTTTTATGTTTTTAAAACCTGTAAGGAAGCCAGAGACAGCTGGCTCGGTAACGTGAATGTTGTCTATCTACATCCTTAGGCTTTAAAGACCAAGCTAAGATATCCCAGCCATTGCAAGAGTGTCCATTGCTCTAGAACAGCTTCGTATACTTCACCTTTAAGAAAAGGGCCCAGCCCTGGCTGGTGGCTTAGTGGAAAGGCACCAGCCTGCGAACCCAAAAGTCACTGGTTCAATTCCCAGCCAGGGCACATAACCAGGTTGCAAGCCAGGTCTCCAGCCAGGTCCGTAGCTGGAGGCAGGTGAAAGGCAACCACACATTGAAGTCTCTCTCCCTTTCTTCTTCCCTCCCTTCCCCTCTCTCTAAAAATAATAAATAAAGTCTTCAAAAATAATAATTAAAAATAAAAAAGAAAATGGTCCATCTTTAAACCGAGCCATAATATAGCTTGTACAAGGGAAAGCAATAATACCTGTACATATATTTAAAAGACTGGGATTATCATTTTGACTAAGGACAGCACATAGCCATCTCCATAAACAGTACACCACTCTACATCTGTACCCACTGAATTTGTGAGAGTCAGAAACATGAGGTTTGTCCCAAAAGTTTTGGCCATGCAAACTGTTTTAATTATATTGACATTGGCTCGATACTTTCAGGACAGACCTCGTAGCATTGGGGCTATTACCGGATTGAAATTTTTTCAGTGTAAGTTAAACATCCATGAGGAATAGCAGTGGACATGTATGACTAGCATTCTAAGAGTTTTTCCCTATGTTATGTGTATTACAGTATTGTGTTAATCTTGTTTACCTCCCGCTTTTGAGCAGGTTTGGCCATGTACCTATATAGCTATAGTATTATGGCTATCTCTCCAGGCACTGATCATTAAATAAAGCTCCCAGGAGACAGCAAGATTGTTTCCTTAAGCAGAGTGATTCTAGGGATGCTGGAGAGCTCTAGAACACAGGATTACTTTGCTGGAACAGCACCATTTATTAAGCTGTGATAACGCTAATGTTCCCCTTTGATGTATAGCATGTGCGACTTTAGCTGAACTTGTAGAGAGCCTTAAGGATGTTTCATTGAACATTTAGGATGGCAGCCAGCCAGAATACATTTAGCCCAGACGACGGGCTGGTAATGAGGTAGTGATGGATGGCCGCCGCGTCCTTATGAAAACCTGCTTGATATGCTGGGGAAGCGCATCGCCGGCTCTATCATTTCCTTCCCTGTTACACCACTTCTTCCTGCGGCGGAAGACGCTTCGTGGGCCGTGCCTCTGCTCTGCCTTCAGGGTAGGACTGAGCCGGGGCACGGAACTTCTGAAGTCCAGCCCTGCGGCTGCATTGATGTGTAATTCAAATCTCCATTTCAAAGGGGTCTTTAAACGTCATGTTAAAAGGAGGGAACTGCGGTGTTATCCATAAAGTGCTCCGGGAGTCTTCCTGTGTGTCTTTTTTAAGGTGAACGCTTCTCTGAGTTTAATTCCCGTCCAGTATTATAAAGATCTCCCCACCCTCGTAACTTTAAAAGGCTGTTGACACTCCGGACACGTGGTTCAATGGGAAACCACAGGCCAGTCGCGAAGACAACGGGAGCGGAGCGGGGTGGGGAACTCACGGGGCCTGTTGTAAACACAGATTCCATTGGAAGAAACTGGGAGCTTGATGCGTAGTGACTTTCCATTGGCTGAGCTGTGCCGGCCTTTCATTGGCGGAGTGGTTGCCGGGGGAGGAGAAGACCCTCCCCTTTTGCTGGAGTAGGAAAACATCGCTTTTCTCCTTTGGGGCCAAGGACAGTGAGCTAGCGGTGATGGGCTTGAGAGCGCCCCCTACAGGCCTCCCGGCTCCCAGTTCCAGGAGCGCTCTGATGATCAATCCTCGCCAAGCAGACATTTGTCCAAACCTGCAAAATACGTTTCAAGAAAATTTAATTTTCCACTGTTCTTACATGTTAGTGCTGTATGCATGTACGTCGTTTTTCCTGAATAAAGCAGGAACAAAATGGAGTTTATATCTACTTTGTACATGAAACTACCTCGGCTTCGTTTTGACTAGAACGTTTCATAGAAGCCCCTTCTGTTGTCCGGCTCTCCCTCGTCCCCTGCCCTCGCCGACTTCCTCATCACCCCAGGAATCGCGCCTCGGGCTGGCTTCACCGGAGCGCTGATGATGGCAGAGGGCCACCTGCTAGAATGACCACTCTGGTTGCCTACCGATATGGGACATGGCGGGGCAAGGCCCACGATCGATGTTTCACCCTTAATAAATCTTGTTGAAATGCCAGCGACAAATAGGGCGTGCGGGGACTGACGAGGGAAAAGCAACTGTGCTCAGAGCTGGTTCTCGCATGGGCTGGACTTGCAGGTTTTACCCTCGAAAGACAGCGTCTGTCCGCTTGTGCCTGTATCTGTCACTCCTCTGGGCTTGCAGTGGCCAGCTGGACACCCCAAACTCCTGATCCAATCCCATCCCTGGGACGTCTCAATGACAGTTCACAGTGACCAGGAAACCCACCTCCGATCCCCGTAGCCCGCATGAGGAGTGTGTCAGCCGGATGAAGATGAACAAGCTGCCCTCGGAAGCCTGTTCCACACTTCCTTTTCATTGTTTGTTCCACTGCTTCTATCCCTTTAACTATTTAAGTTAGTAGAGAACCTCAAGTGAAGCACATGGAGACAGAAGAGTGTTAGGTTCCAGGGAGGTCAGGCGGATCTCTCCCAGCTTTTGACAATTTTGCCTGTTGACAGGCTGTGTAAACAGCCAGAAGTTGCGGCACCCCTGTGGTTCTTTGCTCCCGTAAAACGGCAGTAGCGAAATCAGTGCTGTACCCAGTGGAACGCTTGTCCCTTTCTCCTGTAGAACATCCCCTTTACCAAGAAGATGCTTACCCCTAGAACCCCCAAACCGCTCACTTTCTCACTGGAGATAAAGACACTTATTACTTACTGGGAGAAGTTTCCGGTAGCATTAACTTGACCTGACAAGAATTATTTACAAGTTTAGAAGCAAGGCTTGCTAAGTCAGTGCTGCAGCTGAGAAAGAAACCGGCAGTCCCTGCAGAACAGCTGGGAGCCCACAGGACCCGAAGGGCCATGGTCGGGGAGAAGCAGCCGTGCAGGGAGGGTCTCATTAGTGTCAAGTGACAGGCGAGACCATGTGCATGATGCTCAGAGGAAGGCAGGAGCCCACGTGGAGACATGGTTGGAGCTAGAAACAATGGCTGGGAAGTCATGGAGAAGTAGGCACGGTGAGGCATGTCAGGTATTTGAAGGAAATACCCAAAACCAAATGGGAAATAAACTGCACAGAATACCTTTGGAGAAACTACTTTAAAATGTTAAGGAGAGCAAAATTACATTGGTATTTCATTGTGGTTTAGCGCATTTTGTACGAGTTTATTCTGTTCTCACAGCCCTGGGGTGTGGGTGTCTTTATCCCCATTTTACAGGTGAAGGAGAAAATGAAAAAGACTCATGTAAATGATAGTGTTGTCTGGGTCCTAATTTCTAAAACCCGTTCATAGAGTTTGCTGAACATATCAATTGACGGTAAAGACTGCTACTGTTATATATATATATATGCACTTTTTTTCTTTTAAGGTGTGTGGGACACTATTTTAAGTCAATGGTGTCTCTGAGGAGGTCGCTTGAGTAACCAGATGTGGGTGGCTGTCAGCCCTGCTGACTTGACTGCAGTTGAAAATGTGGTGCTGGGTCACCCTACAGTGAGGGACTCACCGTGGGAGATGACAGTGGGGTGTCAGGAGGTATCCGAGGAGCTAATGCCTCTGCAGGCCACCTTCCAACAGTGACAACATGGGCTAAGTGCCCAGTCACTGGACCAATGCAGCGGTCCGGCTCTGGGTCCTGGGTCCACATGGCTCCCAGGACGCCTGGTAGGCCCGAGCTCACCCTCATGCTGGTGACTTGCTTGGAAACACCCTTTACTTCCTGCCCTTCTGGGCTCCTGCCCTCCTGCCCCAGCAGGTGTTTCCCGGGCTCATTTCCTGGGTCAACAACTCACGATTGGTTTCTTATCCCAGGCTCTGCTTTGGGGAGGACACAAACGAGATAGTAAACTAGTGCAAGGGTCTGTGGAGCCAGCACTTTGTTCGGAGGTGGGGCTGGGAGCACCTACTGCTGGGCGCTTGCAGCGGAGGCAGGGGGAACAGGAAATCAAGTAAGCCAGCTATTTGCACTTTGTAAAAGGGACTGTCAGCTGGAAACACAGCGTGCTAACCCATGACGTGTGTGAGGACTTGAGGATGGCCGCACATCCGCCCACGCGGGTGAGTGGACTGAGTGCTTCTGGGTGGCGAGCATCCCAGGTCCCCCCGCAGAGGCCAGATTTTCACCCAGCTGTCCAGTTTCGAAGAAGAGAGCAGCACGGATTTGTTGTTCCACTTATTTATATATTCGATGGCCGATTCTTGTGTGTGCCCTGACCAGGGATCCAACCCACAACCTTGGTGTGTAAGGACAGGCTCTAACCAGCTGGGCTACCCAGCCAGGACACGTTGTGATCGGCAAGATTTCTAAGCGGAGCTGGATGTCCCAGAATTAACGTTTGAGAACGAACTGTTTAAGAGTTATTACTCTGTGCTTCATGATAAGACCTAACACAGCAGGCCAAACAGATGATGCTAAAGGCATTTTCTTTCCATACTAGCTGAGATTTCAGATGACAATATGACCATCGTGTCTGAACATAGTTTCTCTTTGGCTTGTGTGACGAAAGAATCATTGGCTGATATCTAGGGGTGGCAGATGTGTGACTCAGAAGTTTTGTTGCCTTAAAATCAAGCTTCAGGGGGAGAGGTGAGCCCACACAGTGAGTGAGCTCTGAGCACACGGCCCACCTGGACCCAGGGACGAGAGAGGGGCGAGACCAGGACAGACGAAGGAGTAAACCTGGGAAGCAAGACCTAATGCTGCTGTGCTCCACGCAGGGGACCATGGTTTCCGAGATCTTCCCTTCCCTTTCCCGCCACATTGGACACTTCATATCCCGAGGAGTCTGCTTCTCAATGTCCCTGAAATGGGTCCCTTTCCCCCATTTCTTGTCAAGACATCTGTCTTTTCAGTCCCAGACTGGCACTCGGCTTGCAAACCTGTCTTCTCGGGATAGCACCCAAAGTCTCTAGCCGGGCTCAAAGGCTGTTAAGATTTTGCCTTCTTGAACCTCCTAATATCACAGTTATAATCATGTATTTTATTTGTGCATACAAACGCCCTATATCCACATGAAATGTGTTATTTTAATAAGCTGTTAGGAATGTAGTGTTAGATGCTAATCTGTTGATAATGTTTGGTCCTGCTAGGTCATCCAGGGTGCAGAAATGTTGTGAGATACAAAGCTTGGGGAGAAGGGAATGGGGGTCCCCCAATTGTCCCATCGCAGGCTAGGTGGTGGCAGGGCGGTTTACAGGGTGGCTGGCCCTGTGGCAGGTGATGGCACAAGTCAGTAAGACAGCGGTGTCTAAGCGCAGCGCCATGACTCAGAGGCACCTAGCAACCTGAGAAATGGCCAAGCAGGAAGGGGGTTCTGGGAGAAACACCTGCTACCAGGTGAGTGGCCACAGGCTCCCAGGCTAGAGGAGAAGGGGGGCAGGCAGGCGAGGCAGCTCACTTCCATGGGCCCTGAGGTTCTAGAAACGGCCTTTGTCCAACCACTGGTGCTCAGAGTTGGATGCAGCAGCGCCGTCCCTCCCACAAGGCGATGTGCCATCAAGTCAGCAGGCCACCTCTGCGCCCACACCGGAATCTGCGCTGCGTGTGGGGGCGTCCTACCTTGGAAGGTGTGCCGCAGCCCGTTCACGCCCGCTCCTCCTCTCTGAATCCTAGGGTGTCATGGGCAGCGAATGTGGAGGCCCCTGGAAAGTTTCAGGCACACAGTGTGCATTTTAAAAATGATAGGCCCCTCCAAGTTCTCCCCTTCCCACATCTTTCTGAGAACCCTCAAGCTCCCGTGGAGGAAAGGCTGAGACCTGGTCCTTCTCACCTAGGAGTAGCTTATCATGGCGTTAGGGGCCGTCACCTACGGAGAGACACGTACCTGCCCCTCCCAGGGGCTGCAGACCCAACTAGAAACAGGGGAGAGAGCTGAACCCGTGTTCCAGTGGGCACAGCTCTGGGGCTGCACGGAAGTCGCCACTTGCTGCTTCTGTCCTGTGGAGTGACAGGGCGCAGTAGGGAGGATGCCCTTGCAAATTAAATTGAGATTAAAATCATTCAAAAGTACTTGAAGTCACCGGGTATCTGCACGCCTTTCCCTGTTACTTTCCCGATTGTTTTCTCATTTAAGTTTTGTTGGTATCGTTGACATTTAAAAATAATTACCACTGACTACAGCGTCAAACATTTTTCTGATTGGTTTGTTTCAGCAAGAAATAAATGAAGCGTTGATCAATGCAAGAGCCCCCAGGCTTGGCACTGTGGGAGAGCATTCATTTAACCAGTATTTCTATATGTCCCGCTTTGTTTCAGTGTCACAGACAGACCGACACGTACAGAAGAGTTGGTCCCAGACCTCACATTGCCCGTGGGCCAGTGGGTGTGGCCATCAGGGCAACTAGCTTTTCTTTCTTTATTTTTTTAAAGATTTTATGTACTTATTTTTAGAGAGAGGGGAAGAGATATCAATGTGTGGTTACCTCTCACACACCCGTAACTGGGGACCTGGCCGGCAACCCGGGCACGTGCCCTGACTGGGAATCAAACCCGGGACCCTTTGGTTCACAGGCTGACGCTCAATCCACTGAGCCACACTGGCCAGGGCGAGGGACTGGCTTTCCTATCATTGATTTTTCCGATGAGCCAGATGAGATGATGCCGGTCAGAAATCTAAATCAATGTATTCGCAGTGGGCGTGGAAACAGCAGCACGCAGCAGAGCGTTGAGGCTAACATCCTGGTGGCCCTGAGGTGGGGGGTACGGCCATGTCTCCCCGAACCTCAGTGTAACCCCAGAGCTTTTGTATTGTTTCTCACCCACACGCAGGGGTTTGGCCAAGCCCTAAGATGACATTTTTTAAATGGCTGCAAGCGGATCTCATAGCAAGCAGCATTTTTTCTCTATGTAAAATCAGTCATGGCCATCACAGATGTTTGAATTTGATTTAACTTCCCCAAGTCTATTTCCCCATGCCAGCAAAATCTGTTAAGCAGGATAGGCACAAAAGCAACGCTTGAAAAGGCGTGGAGCCTCCCAAACACTGTTGCCACATGTAAAATATCCGTTTATAAAGTTGCCTCCAGAGTCCCTAGAAATGATGTTAGAAAGTTTGCATATTTGGTAAAAATGCAAACAATACCAGGGCAAAGGAAGGAAACTGAAATTTTTCAAAGGCCGAGAAACAGAGCTGCTAGAGGCTGTCGGAGTGACGGGAACCGTGTCCCCGGTGGTGACATGAGTGAGGCTGTCACCTCACTCATGTCACCGGAGGGACCGAATGCATGCCATGCATTGGAAGGAAAAGTAAACTATTATTTCAGGATTCTCGTGGGACATTCTGAACAATTAAGAACAAAAATACACTGAACTCCAGTTTCAGGGAAAGTGGTTAGCTTATCTTGATATACTACCAAATGCCGAAGGCAACTGAGTCACACAGACCACTGTAAAATGTGTTTTTCCGCCAACCAGTGTGCACATTTTGATCACACGCCAGCAGTCTTCAGCTTGATGCTTGAATGTGATTTGGTGTACGTTTTCTAAAGTAGGAATAATTCTATTAGGCATCTCTGGCAACTCTAAAAGAAATTAATAGATGTTGTAACTACCTGACTTGACACCAAACGATTATATTTTATAGAACATTCCATTTTTGCAAATTAACAAACATGGTCCAAGTTTATCATCCTTATAAAAACCCAGTGCTGTGATACATTGTCCCCAGTTACAGTCTGGAGCGTGTCACATGCTGAATGTAAACAAAATACAAAAACTGAAGATAAATGCAAATGTCTCTCTTGAGCTTACTTGTGGCGCAGAGCTGCAACCCGGAACGGCAGCCTCTGAGGTTTCCTCTGTCGTCATTTCTTCTGTGTGGCACTGCCGAGCCATGTGAGGGGTTCATTGACCGAAGCGACATGCTGGTCTGGAAGCCCGAAGGCCTGTCCCCCAGGCGGGGCCGTGTCCCTCACCGCTCAGCCCTGGTGCCAGGGGGAAACAGTGGCTCTCTGGACCCAAACTCTGCAGGTGTCTCTGAGTCGTTTCTCTGCCTGGGTTCAAAGTCTGTGCGATCGAGTCCAGGTACTGCAGCGTGAACCCAACGTCATCAGGGTTGAATCATCGTTCTAAAGGCTAATTCACAAGCATGACGGCTCGCTGGTCTGGTGTCTTAGTTGTCTGTCACCTTGGTAAAGATACATTTCCCTGAAGTCATGGTCCCATTGCCAATGATTTTGATTTCATATGGATTGGTTTAGTGTTCTCATGGAGTGGTTTTCAAAACTGACTTCTGGGGCAGCTTTCCAGGGAAGAAAGCTGGGGTTATAGACTGATTATTGGGTATGTTTCCTTCACACTAAACCTCGGTTACTATGTAGGCCTTGAGCCTTCGGGTCAATGAAAGGAAGGCTGGAAGGAGGGAAAGAAACAGAAAGAAGGAAAAATATTTTTATAGCATTAATTTTAGAACAAACCTCTGCTCTGATAAACTTAGAAATTTTAATATCCATTCTTTGGACTCTCCTTTTGTCCATGGCATTGAAAAATGTGGTGAAAATTATCTTACGTAGTCTTGTACAAATCATTTACCTAGGAAATATATATTTTTAATTTTGTATGAACCAATTCTCAACTTATTGTGTCATTATGGTTATCTAAGCACCTAAGTAATTTGAGCTGATAGGTGGGTAGAGAGTTATTAATGTTTGTAATTCTTAGATTTATAACACAAAATCTTGGTTTTAGCAGATCCAAGTTGTTTGTATGAATAATTAAGGGAACAATAGGTAAGGATCCAAAGTCCCTGCATTGTCCCTCTGGTCTCTGAATTGTTCTTCTTAGAATCATTTTCAATCTCATTATTCTAAAATTACATTTGGATCCTTGGATACTCAAAACAGAATATTCCATCACGTACATAGGGAGCCTTGCTTTTATGGTGCTGAGAAAAATGGAAAAATGAACAAGCAAAAACTGCACTTACCGTTCCTTCATTGAACTAGTATTTATTGAATACCTACTGTGTGCTGGGCAGAGAGAACACAAAGAACAAAGCAGGGGCTTGCCCTTTAAAAGTCCACAGACAAAATTGAGAAGTTTATTAGAGTGAAGTGATGTTGTTGAGGGAATGGAGGGATGAGACTGGAGGTGAAAAGCAAGGTGGCTGCTTGATTCCCATGCTCGGGGCTCAGCCCTGGGAAGACTTTTCATTCCAGAGAACTTTCTCTGCTGGAAAGGTGCCGGTACCTCCCCAGACGTGGCCTGGAAGCTGGACGATCCGGGGCATTTTGGGGAAGTTAAACCCCTTCTAGGGGTGGATCATCCTTGAAGTACCGTTTACCTCAGTTTTATCTGGTTTTATAAAAAGTTTCTGTTTAATTTCACTTCATCGCATTTACAGGGGAGGCCCCTGAGTGGGTTATAAACATAAACATAATACCTACATGTGACCCGGTCTGCACACAGAGTGAGCACACGGGAACACGGATGCTTGTGCAATTCTTCCAGCCTCAGGCCGCACCTGTGGTTTCAGAGCGACACATGCTTGCGACCGGAGTCACTCTCCTTGAAGCGTGATGCCCCTTTCCTGTGGGACCCCATTCGCTACCCCTCACTAGGAAAATTTTCTAAAAATTAAACTTTTAATATTTTGGCTCATTTAAAAACATGTACCAAGTGTTACATCACTGGGCACAATGAGGGGGAATGATACAGGTGCCACGCAAAATTTTCATTTGCCAGTGATTGGAGCATCACCTCCGCCAGGTGCCTCCAGCCCTGCCTGACTCTTCATGAGACGCAGATGATCTGGTAACAAAACTTCAAAGAAAACTAATGTTGTAGGTTTACACAAGGAAAATCACACAACTTCCACTCTCACAATGTCTGCAGTTCCCAGCTCTGGGCCACTCACCTCCATATGTTCAAAGACCTTAGTGTTACTCTCTTTTTCATGCAGCGCCTTTACTCATCATCCATGTTTATTGACAAGTATGATATTAATTATACGTCTGCATCTTATCCTTTCTGCATAAATATAAACTAGAATTCACTCATCGGGTGTATTTATATTCATACCCCAGCTCTTTCCAATTGCAATTTCAATTAGTAAATATATAAGGTAGTGGGTGGAAGTAGGTTTGCAAATAACTAGTACAGTAATTAATAACCGATGTCAAGTATACATTGTTTTCTGTACTCGCAAGTGCAAGCCGACCTGCCACCTCGGCAGTGAGTGAGCAAAGGTGTTCACGCGCCAGAACGTGAGAGACACCTGGGTGGGTCTGGTGCTGGGAGTGGCCACACCATGTCCCCTCGCCTGTCCCCCCGAGACCCCTCAGCATGGTGGCTCCCTCCCCAGCTGACCCCTCCCTTGCGTGACCCACAAGACAGTGACGTCACCTGCCCTGTTTGCCTGCGGTGCTCCATGAGTTTCCAGGCCGGCATCTGTGCACCGCCCCACACTTCGTGACAGGAATGAGCTCAGGGTTCATGGGAAAGGGGACGAGCCTTGAGTGCGCAGAGGACGGCTGATGGTGAAGAATTTATGAAAGACGTGCACGGCACACCCCTCCTCCCTAACCATGTTCACACAGGTTGATTCTCACAAGCTGACACGGGACAAGTCATAAAATACTTTTCTTCCAAAGAGGTTGTAGATAAAACTATCCACTCTTGACCACCTAAGTTAGGCTTTGTGCACATAGACTTTACATGAAATTAGTACATGACTTAAACAAGCTGAGATAATTTTGCCCAGCATAGAATATTGACGGTTATATCAAGGCTACTTAATAAATATGTGTTGAAAGGAGGGAGGGCGGGTGAGAAAGGAAGAGGGAGTGGGAGGAAGCGTATCTGCTTATCTTGTCTTCAACCTTTTTATTGTAACATTTCACATTTTAAGGTAACCGTGAAAACCTGATTGATAACACTGCCTAGATTATTCAACACCCTCCATTAATCAATAAGAAAATGTCAAAATTCGATACAAGACTCTTCTTCGTGGAAAAGCGTGGTATCATTTGGTCTCGCCCTCGACTGTCTCTGCCTAGAGAGGTCCTTGCTCCCAGGAGTGAAGCTGGAGGTAAGCCGCAGCCTGGTCTGGCACTGCAGGGACAGAGGTGCCCCCAGTCGGCCCTAGGGTTTCGGTTGACATTTTTTATATAACTATTAAAGCTAAAATTAAAGATATATTAAGGCCCAAATGAAGGCTATAATTTGCTGCCTAGTAAATGATACATGTTTTACAACTTCATTAAGGATGCTACTACCTCCCTTCATTTTTGCAGACCGTGAGGTTTTCGGTGAGATGCATATTAAGCCGCAGAGATAATCATGTTTCTATATGTTATTAATTTTCAGTGAAAAACACTTGAGCTATTTCCCAGCCCCAGGGAGGCATCACTCACCTCCTTAAAGGCTGATTCTGCCATTAACCCCTTCATTTAAGCAGGGCGGATGGCCCCGTGCAAAGTATTAATTCTTTTTACATTAGCGCTAATGACAGGCATTTGAGGCCCACTGGTGTGCGAGGATTGCACGCCACTGCGCTAGGCACGCACCGCCCGCCCTGCGATTCATCCGATTAATCCTCTAGAGCGATGGAGCGGGAATGTGGGGCTGGGCCTGCTTATCCCGCGGACGCTTCCCGTTCCGTCCTGGGCGATGGAGCCCAGCAGAGTCTCCTGGTGCGTGGGGACGCGGGAGGCAGAGACCGCACGGGAGCGAAGTCGGTGGCATTTTACCTTTCCTCCTGTTCATGCCGCTTCCTGCGACGGCGGGTTTCAGGGCTGCGGGAAAGGGAAACTCACTCCGCACCTGCGCCCCGAATCCTGGATGAGCCACTCAGGCTTTTCCTAGACACGAGCGCTCCGCGGTCCTGCCGACGGTGAGGCGGGGACGCATTGACCTCTGTCCGCAGAAGGCACTCAGCCTCCGCTATCTGTTCTGAAAGAGGGTAGTATTTTCGTGTCTGCGCATTTCTAGTTCCCCACCCCACCCCGCTGCCCTGCCAGCCCAGAAAACGCTCCTGGCCTCTCGCCCTCGCGCTGGCTTTGCTTCGGCTGGTTCCCAGGGGTGGGAGTCCCAGTCTGGACGCTGGTCAGCCGGGAGGGGTGTGGGCGGGGTGTGGGGTGGGGTGTGAGGGGCGGAGAGGTGGGCGGGGCGGCGAGGTGGGGGGTGTGAGCGGACTGTGGGCGGGGTGTGGGCAGGGGTGTGAGCAGGTGTGAGCAGGGTGTGAGCAGGTGTGGGCGGGGTGTGAGCAGGGGTGTGAGCAGGGGTGTGAGCGGAGGTGGGCTGGGAGGCAGCTGTGAAGGGCTGGGTGCCACGGGACATGATGGCCTGAAGCTCTGCCAGGAGGGTGGCTGGCTGGTCCCTGTCGCATCTCGGTGTCTAGCACCCCACCCAGGGTTCTCTCGTGCAAGAAGGTTAGGAGGGGGTGGGAGACCCGAAAGGTGGGAAAGGAGAGTCCCTGCTACCTGGAGCCGCAGTACCTGCTGGTTTTGATGTTTAGGGGAGTCCGGATACATACGGGAACCATCTTTTTGATAAACTTACGCTGTTGTGTTATGAACAAATCCTTCTGGAACACATGGGTTGGTGTGTCTGTGCCATGTATCAGAGGCCGGTCTTCTGTGCGGACTTGTCGTGGTGCATGTGTGTGCATGTATCATATATTCTACACACACACATGCATGCAAAGTGTGTCCTCAGCTAGCACGTGAGTTACAGCTATATAGAGGTTGGCATTTTCAGTGGTACACTTGTTGCATGTTTTTTTTTTTTTTTTTTAATTAGAGAATCTATTATTTTTAAGATATCTAAAACAAATGCTCACTTTAGTCCCCTAAAAGCTTCCCTGAGGGGTTGGTGTCCAAGACCAGCCTCACTGGCCCTGGCCCCCAGACTCACTCCCAGGCCCTCCCCATCCCCCGGCAGGCGGGGCTCTGACCCACGCAGCTGCCCCGGCCCTGGGCAGCGCCCACCGGAGCACAGGCCTGGCTGCATCTCCTGCTGACCCGCGAGCACCTCCGATGTTCCCCTTCGGCTTTTTACCCATTTAAGATGCTGGCCCACTCTTGGGTTCTTTTGCACAATACTTCTACATTTAGCATAGAGTTACTCAGGGAAAAAGAAAGAATGAATAGTGGACGGATCGTGGTGTTCTCTTCCTAGAACAGCTCATTAAAACGTGTTACCTTGGCGTGCATGTGGAATAAGGGATGGATCGGACTGCAGTGGACAGGTGAAAATGCTGCTGTCCTTTCGTGCCGATACGTATTTTAACTGTCTGACTGAGAAGAGGCCCAAGGCATATAATGTCCCGTTACTCACGTTTGCACAGGGGACGGGTTCCATGACTGACTAACTTCTGTGGGCTGAGGCAGAGGCATGGTTCTTAAAATAAAAATGCCAAAATGATTCCCACTTTCATGTTTTCTTCTCAGAGACTTGTCAAATAAAATTTTCATGGGCTACAGGAAATATTTTAAAATCAGATGGTGCTGTTCATCCCTCTGCCCACCAAGCATTTCCAACCTGCTTTCTGGGTTTTAGAATATTCCGTAATTGACTCTGCAAATGTGGGCTTTGTGAACAGGGAGCCTTTTCCACCGTTAACAGCCCTGTGGAAGCAGGTTCTGCCTTTCACTGGGTGCTGATTTTTACAGTGGAGGAGCTAGGACCAGTGTGCTTTTTTGTCAAATATGTAAAATCTTGTTGCCGGTTATATTACCATTTTTAAAGGCATTTTATTTATGTTTAGAGAACGGGGAAAGGAAAGAGAAAGAGAGGGAGAGAAACATCCACGTGTGGTTGCCTCTCGCACGCCCCCAACTGGGGACCTGGCCTGCAACCCAGGCATGTGCCCTGACTGGGAATTGAACCAGTGACCCTTTGGGTTCGCAGTCTAGTGCTCAATCCACACCAGCCAGGGCATCTTTAAAGGCTTTATTTTAATTTACCTATCAATGTGCTTTCTGATCTGATGAACAACTGGTTGACTCTTCTTTCTTGGCCTTACGAATAGCAGATCTCCATCCATCTATCCATCCACCGACCTGTCCATTCACCCATCCATTCATCCAGTTCTTTATTCCTTGATTTGGTAAATGTGTATTGACCATCCCTGGTACACAGCTAGTGTCATCATTGGCACTTTGCACAATTAACTTCATTCGATCCTCACTGCAGGCTTCCAAGATGAATAGCAGTATCGTAGTTTTTGGTGGAGGCAAACAGATGCCCAAGAGCCAAACTTGCCAACGGGAGACCCTTAAGGATGCAGCCTTTCAGGGGAGCCTCGAATGAATGTTCACAAATGACTGAGGGAAATGCATGAACAAACGGGTGACCCACTGGATGTTTCCCAGCGCCCCACACCTGCTTCCTGCCCGTGTAGTTTCCAGCCATGCTGCGTATGACTGTCTTCTCTCACGGACCTGTGACAACCGAGGCTGGTGCTGCCTGTGAGCTTGTCCTCGTTTCACAGACGAGGGGCCTGCGGGGTGGGGTTCATTGACGTGGTAGAGACCACACAGCTGGAAAGCCGCCGAGTCCAGCCTTGCACTTGGCTCTGTCTCGGTGGCCAGCACCACGCACCATGCCGCTGTCTGTGTCTGGGCCACCGCTGTTCGCTGCCGTGATGTGGGTGACGGGAGCTCAAGTCTGATCTGCTGAAAAAGCTCTTTCATCGCAATTCTAACATTTTCAAATTACAGCTGCGTGGATCCTCTTTATAAACCTCTAGAACACCTTGTAGTCACTCCAACAAGGGAATGCCTTATTTTTCATCTTTGTAGAAAAATAAAAGCATGTCTGCATTTGTGGATAAATGCATCATCATCTCTATGTATGTTCATAAATACATAGACATGGGTATGGTCACAGACAGAGATATAAAACTAATGCTCAAGGCCCTGGCTGGTGGCACAGTGGATAAGGCACCAGCCTGAGAACCCAAAGGTCGCTGGTTCGATTCCCAGCCAGGGCACGTAACTAGGTTGCAAGCCAGGTCTCCAGCCAGGTCCGTGGCTGGAGGCAGGTGAAAAGCAACTGTACGCTGATGTCTCTTTCCCTCTCTGCCTCTATCCCTTTCCCCCTCTCTAAAAATAATAAAATAAAATCTTAAAAAACAAAACTAATGCCCAAACTGGTACTGTTTTCTTTGTCACATTCGTGTCAACTTGCCTTTTAAAGTCCTCACAATGTACCCTTTAGATACATGCGACAGAAGCAACTAACCATGATTTTAGTAAATGACACCTTCTTTTTCTTTTTTTTTTAAATTGCTTAAAAATACAGATTTCTGCATGAGGAAGTTCGGCATCAATTATAATCTTTATAAGGAAATTCGAGATAGAAAAAGCAACTTAGCTATGTCACAATAAAACCGCTGTGAGTGAGTCAGTCTTTAGCTGTCACCAGTGGGACCAGCGCCCACCAAGGCTTGTGAACCCACCACACACATTTTTCAGGGCTTAGCTCCCCCGGTGGAGCCCTGGACGCAGGGGGTCATGAGCAGGCGTGAGAGCGTGGATGCATTCCTTCCCGCAACGCCAGTTAAACCAAACCTCTCCTTCCGCCCGCAGACACTCACAGGCGCACCCTCTTTCACGGTGAACCCGGGATCGGGAGCCTGCATTCTTGCTTTGGCATCAGATGGAAATTGATCGCTGGCTGCCCGAACGGCGTGGCTGTCCGTGATCCCTCCCAGGCCCCTCGGGGGCTGGGGGCCGGTGGCGGGACTTGACAGTATTTTGCTGTTTTTGAAGCATGAAGCGATGAGCCCCGATAACAAACTGGGACAGGTAGAGTTTAAATTTGACACATGAAGATTTACACGTTTTTGTGCGAGCAAAACCCTTCATGTAGAAATAATGAATGAAAATTTGATAGTTGATTTAACGTAGGTCAAATGACTTGCAGGGGAATAAAGAAAAATAGCACTTTAATTATTACCCTTTCATCAAGATGAATTGATGATAGGCCTGTCGTGCCAGACCCGGACCCCAGTGCTCCGGAGCCCTTTCACGAGACATCACGCAGCCCTAAGTGGGCCTGGCTCACGTGAAATCATTTGAAAATGTAGCGTAGGTGGGATGATGTGTAATTACCTACTAATCTTTAAAGCATGTTTTGTTCCTTTCTTGTGAATAAAAACTACTGTATTAACATTCAGAGAAGTTAAGGCACCGCGGATCATTATATGCTAAATTTTCAAAGACGTGATGAAGGCCCCTGCCTTTGATTCTCTGATAATCAAGATTTCTATGCTATCCGAAATCTGTATTTTAGGTAATGCAGGAAGGAACACTGCATTTAAGAGTTTTCACTGGATTAAACCTGGCTTTGGTGCTAATTAGATGTGAAGCTGTGGAAAGCTTCTTGTACTGCCTTGAACCTCAGTCTTCTCATCTGTAAATGGGTATGAAGATACTGGCCCAAAGAGGCTTTCAAAGATACAAGAAAGGTTTTTAAGGACCAAAACACTCTACAAAGGCAAATTCCTAAAATATTATCATTGAGCTTATAGGAAGTTGAGCCCCTGTTTAAGGCAGTTGGTTGTGAACAGGTCTTCTGAAATACACCCTTTCTCTTCTTTGCCGTCTGTCAGATACGTTGGTAGGACAGCAAGAGGGGGCTACACAGAGTCTTCAGTGGATGTAACTCAGAGTGGGTCAGGCTGACTCCACAGGCCTGCTCCAAGGAGCAGAGCTCAAACAAGTTAGCATTAGAACATGGCTTAAAAAATGTGACAGTATGCCCTGGCCAGTGTGGCTCAGTGAAATAAGCGCTGGCCTGTGAACAAAGGGATCCAGGTTCGATTCCTGGTCAGGGCACATGCCTGGATTACGGGCCAGAGGCAACCACACGTTGATGTTTCTCATCTTCTCTATCTCCCTCCCTTCTCTTCTCTCTAAAAAATGAATAAATAAAATCTTTATAAAAACATGACAGCATTTACAATGATAAAAAATGGCCCTACATCGTGTATCAGGATAGAAATCACCTGTTCAGAAACTAGAAAAAAAAAATGATCAAAGCATTGACTGCTATTTATTAGACCAAAGATGTTCAGAATCGAGTTATTTTCCATTGACTTTTTAAAAAGTTATTATATTTTATTGATTCTGCTATTACAGTTGTCCTGATTTCCCCCTTTGCCCCCTCCCTCCACTCCCTCAGGCGGTTCCCCCACCATTGTTCATGTCCATGAGTTGTACCTGTTAAGTTCTTTGGCTTCTCCATTTCCTATATTGTACTTAGCATGTACAAAATGTAACCATATTGTACATGGTTATTTTGAAACTACAGTAGTTGTACCTCTCAATCTCCTCAGCTCCTCACCCTCCCCCACACCTCCCTTTCATCTGGCCACCAATCAAGCACTCTCTGTATCCATCATTCTCCCTCTCTCCTTATTTGCTTAGTTTGTTTTCTAGATTCAAATGTTGGCAGGTATGTATTTTTGCCATTTTATTGTTCATAGTTTTGATCTTCTTTTTCTTAAATAAGTTCCTTTAACATTTCACATAATAGTTTAGTGATGATGAACTCCTTTAGCTTTACCTTGTCTGGGAAGCTCTTCATCTGTCCTTCGACTCTAAATGACAGCTTTGCTGGATAGAGTCATCTAGGTTGCAGGTCGTTGCTTTTCACGACTTTGACTATTTCTTGCCAGTCCCTTCCAGCCTGCAGTTTCTTTTGAGAGATCAGCTGACAGCCTTATGGAAACTCCTTTGTAGGTAACTAACTTCTTTTCTCTTGCTGCTTTTAAGATTTTTTCTTTATCTTTAACCCCTAGCATTTTAATTATGATGTGTCTTGGAATGGGCCTCTTTGCATCCATCTTGTTTGGAACTCTCTGTGCTTCTTGGATTTGCATGTCTATTTCCTTCACTAAATTAGGGAAGTTTTTTTCATAATTTTTAAAATAGATTTCCAATTTCTTGCTCTTTCTCTTCTCCTTCCGGCACCCCTATGATGTGAATGTTGGGCCTCTTGAAGTTGTTCCAGAAGCTGCTTATACCAACCTCCTTCTTTTTTTTTGGATTCTTTTCTTCTTGTTCTGATTGGTTGCTTTTTGATTCCTTATGTTCCGTATCATTGATTTGTATCCTAGTGTCATCTACTCTATTGTTATTTCCCTGTAAATTGTTCTCTTCTCCCCATTTTCATGAGATTTTATTGGTTTTGAGGGTAAATACACAGACATTTCGATTTGTCCACAATTCTTAACATATGTGCCAAAAATGTAGTCATGTAGTTGTGGTATTTTTCTGGTTATGCCAGTGACTCCCCAGCTTCAAAGGTGGAGACAAACTTTCTTAATAGAGTATCAAGTACCAATATCTGCAAATGTTGATACACTGTTACATCCAAGTCTGACTAATTCACAATTTAAGATTGTAAAAAATACTACATAATTGCATTTTCAATCTTTCTCGGCACATTGAGAGAGTTGCGAGGAAAACTGGACTGCCACGGCAGAGATGTTACAGGGCGCACAAAATTCCGACAGGGAGCGCGGGTCCAGGAGTGGCTTCCTTCAGGAAACAACTCTACCAAAAACAGGAGAAGTAATTGAAAATGTTCGAGACACAGTCAAGGCGCAACTGACTCCAAACTGCCATGTGGTATGCTTTGTACTACAGGATGTAAAAACTACCCCCACTTTTGGAATATTAAGCTGACACCCAAGACAATCAAAGCCTCCCATGTTCAATATCCCACTGTCTTCTGGTTGTACCAACAAATAAACAACCAGCACATGATTTCACCTCTTAGAAAAAAGCATTTTCACCTAAAAAGATGGGATGAGGTGGAATATTCCCTCCGCCTCAAAACTGTTTCTAGAGCTACGAAGAAATCTGCGTTTACAAAATAGTTGACAAAAATATTCCTCCGGGTTGCACAAGAAGGGAGACAGGCCGCTGAGAAGACGTGACATGTGATGTTAATCGGACTTGGCTGCTGCTTCTTCTGCTCCTCCTGAGGCCACCTCTCCTCGTGTTTAGTTTCCCTGTCTTCTGCAGACAGGTGTTCGTTAGGGTCCTGGTTAGCCGCTTCGACCCGCTTCCCCTTGGCTCCCCTCTCCCTTTCGTGTGCACCTTTCTGTCTGCGGATTTATCCTGTCTTGCCTTTCTGGGCTCGGCCTCCAAGCCTCGCCCGTCTCCCGCTGGGCTCCTCCTCCGCTATCGCCTAGCGCAGCTGAGCATTCTCTGGGCATCGTGGCGGCAGGACAGGCATGTGCCAGGTGCCTGAGGACCACGGCGCCGACAACTTTGCGAACCCGGACTGCCTGGCAGCTGCCGCCTCTCCCTCTGCCCAAACTTGCACGTTGTTCTTTATGTGGATACGTGTCCTCCATTCCTGACTGAGTCTGTTCTGTGCTGTTGAGGTCCTCCCTAAGTTCCCTGGGCATCCGTATCGGCGGTGTTTGGATCTCTGCATCTAGGAGACTGCTGATCTCCGTTTTGTTTCGCTTTTTCTGCCGTTTTGATCTCTTCTTTCCCCTGGGCCATGTTTCTTTGTCTTGTCATTTTGGCAGCATTCCTGTGTTTGTTTCTACGTGTTACGGGGAGCTGTTCTAACTCCCTGTCTGGGTAGCATGGCCTCATGTAGGGTGTCCTGTAGGCCCAGTGGCAGAGTCTCCCCTAGCACCCAGGGTGGGTGCTTGAGGTGCGCCCTTCGTGCAGGCTGAGTGTACCTGCTCTTGCAGTTGAGCCCTGGTTGCTGTTGGCCAGGGCTGAGGCCAGCGGGAGGGGTTGACCCAGGCCAGTCAGCTGCGGGGACTGGCTGTGACCACTGACCACCCACTTCCGGCTGCCACGGAGGCTCAGCTGTGCCACGGCAGGTGGCAGTGCTCCAGCGAGGCCTGTGGCCGCCCACTGGGTGCGCTGTCCTGGGGTTTCCCGGGTGGCGCAGGCCATGGCCAGTCGGCATCTGTGTTTTGTCGCATGTCTGTATGTCTGTATAATCCTCGATGATTCAAGAGTTCTTTTTTTTTTAATTAAAAAAATGTTTTCTAAAGGTTTTAGTTATTATTCTTAGAGAGGGTGTGGGAGAGGGGCAGAGAGGGAAAGAGATATCAGTGTAGGGTTGCCTTTCACCTGCCTCCAGCTACGGACCTGGCTGGAGACCTGGTTTGCAACCTGGTTACGTGCCCTGGCTGGGGAATTGAACCAGCGACCTTTGGGGTCGCAGGCTGGCACCAATCCACTGAGCTACACCAGCCAGGGCCTGATTCAAGAGTTCTTGAAACATCTCCGGGAGAATGTGCTGACGAGGAAACTCAAGCCCAGGGAGGTAGCTGACGGGTAACAGTCAGAGGAGAGGGAAGAAACCCGATGGGCCTACACCTCACCTGTCTGGAGACTTTATTCGGTTGGTCTCAGGGGTCGGGAAATGTCTGGCAGGTCACCCCCCGGGAAGGGCCCCATTGTGGGACCTCCACACCTCCTACAGGTGGAATAAACCCTAACTTAGCTTCCATTCTGAGCAGCGAGAGGGAAGCTCTTCTAAAGGTAATTTTAAATCAAACATGATGCAGGCTAAGTTGTATCTATTTCGGATTATCTACTCAAACTTGAATGAAGGCAGAGTTGCCACTATTGACTAATTCCCCTTAAGGAAGTGCCATGATGTAACTCCAGTCTCCGTTCACACCGGGCCGGGGGAGGTGGGCGGTCCCTCCTCCAGGAACGTCTTCCTTGCCCTGCCTCGCCACATCTGACTGATTCCCGAAGTTACAGTCCTTGTTCTCCTATTCCCTGGCCTTTATAGTCTGTCTCCATAAATCTCCTTTAGCCATTTGGTTTCCGAGACTAATTGTAGGTCCTTGTACTAAAGATTCAAGAACGTTGAGCCAGAAAACCAGAAGTGTCTTTGAACACTTGCGTCTTGATGCTTTAAAGTGTGTGTCATTACACGCCGGGTATCTACTTTTACTTTTTGTATCTGTTTTTCTTCCGCAGATGAGAACAGCTGAATTCCACTCTCCCCCTTCTTGGCTCCCCTCTGCTGGCCCTTCCGCCTGACGGGGCCTCCTCCCCGGCCATGTCGGCCACTCCCTTCCTCCTTTGAACATCTGCGGGTTATTTCACGCTCCCCGCTGTGGACTCACTTTCTGGGACAATGTCCAGACCAGATTTCTCTTGTGAGTTTCAGGCTTGAATGTTCGTTACCCACAGGACAGTGAAGTGTCTTGGCTGTCCCACGCTCCATTAGACATGTCCCCAATGGAACAACACTGTCCCCAGGCTTCCCATGCTGTCCTGGGCCACAGTCACGCGCTGTGGAGGTGCCCACCCTGATGGAACAGGTCCTTCAGCTTAGACCATGCGTTTCCCTCTGTCCTGCCACTGCTGGGCACCACATCCTAGGACAGGACCTCCAGAATCGCTGAAGGATGTGCTTTCATTCCCCTGTACCCCGCTGTCACTGTCTTGGTGAGCCCCACTTTCCCCATTCAAGTTACTGGAATAGCGCAAGGAAATAAAAATCACTCTAGGAAATCTAGAGGCATGGTTTGGAAGGCTGCGCAGAGAATGTCTTTGAAACACATTTTAGATTTTATTCGGAGTTTGCATTTCCTTCCTCAGCAGCATCTCTGTCTTCTTGTAAACCCCACAATTTAAATGACTTATCTTTGGGCAAAGTGCGAGGGGGGCTCCCCCACCCCCAGGGTTTAATACTGTGTTTATTCGGAGGCTGGAGACTTCCTGCAATGCCTGCGAGGGGAGGGGCCGCATTCCAGGTGGAGGAGCTCAGGTGGTGTTGGTCTCTTACCTGCTACGATCTCCTTCCTTCTCCCACCTGCTCACCAGCACTGTGCACGGTCCCCAGCTCATCCTGGTCACTGTCCCCAGCCGATCAGTCACGCCATTTCCCTGCAGTGCCTCCTTACCCTTTGCAGGGGGTTGCCCAGCTCGTGGGGACCTGGACCTGCCTCCCTGTCAAATTTCAAACTTGGCCCCTTCCCATCCCCTCCTCCCTGTTCCACTGAGCACACCCTGGTCGCCCTGGATGGAGCTCTCACCCTGTCCTGCCTTTGCTTTGACCACTGGAAACATTCATCTCCCAAGACTCAGCCTGAAAGAGGCTGTCCCCAGTCCGGGTGACATCTGCTAAGGGGGTGCTCTGTGCACCAGCCTATGCACCCCTCCGATGCAGAACTGCCCTTCGCTTTTCCTGACTTGCTGGTGACGTGTCCTGGAAGCCGTGCAGCGTGCTACATATCCCAGCACTTAACATGTTAGTGAGCACATAGTAGGCACTCAATGAATATGAAGGAATAATTGGTTCAAGGAAGTAAATATCTACGATGCCTATTTCCAACGTATTCTCATAATAATTTAAAAAATCACAGCTGGTAATCAGATCTGAAAGTGGAACACCATCAACTGTGTTTTTGTTTGGCATTTTATGTAACGAAATTTCAGGACTGGTTATGGAATGAATGTACATGGAACCTGCCACTTGCCAAGTTTTTTTTTTTTTTTTTTTTTTAAAGATTTTTATTCATTATTTCTAGAGAGAGGAAGGGAGGAGGCAGAGAGGGAGAGAGGAGACATCAGTGTATAATTGCCTTTCACCTGCCTCCAGCCACAGACCTGGCTGGAGACCTGGCTTGCAACCTGGTTATGTGCCCTGGCTGGGGAATCGAACCAGCAACCTTTGGGTTTGCAGGCTGGCGCCTTATTCACTGTGCCACCAGCTAGGGCTTATGTGGTTAGTTGTGTTTGAGGAAGTTTCAAGTGACACTAAGTTTAACTAAATTATCTGTAGTTATGTTTATGGTGGTGGTGATGGTGTTTTATACTGAAATCATATTAAATATCAGGGAAAGTACAAGTGTAAAAATAATATGATTTTTAAAAGTTTAACCTACATAAAAGGCAATTTATCTATTAGCATTTGTCCTATGCCAGTCACTGTGCTAAGTAATTGTCATATTACTGCGATATATTATCTCAATTAATCTCTACAAGGCAGGTTTTATAGATAAGGAAATGGAAACTTAAATTTTAAATACCGATTATGCAAGGTTACATAGTGATATGCACATAGTTATATCTGATATCAAAACCATTACCTTCCGTTACAGCAGAACTAATATACTTACGCATTCTTGTATAGACTAGTATTTGATCCTGGTGCAGTGATTGACAGGTGTGGATAATTTCATTGTGTGTGGCATTTGTGGCTGCACGCTGGGAAGTTGGAATGGCCTTGGGATAAATGGTTCAGTGTAATCAAGTTAATCTTGGTGGATGCAGTTCCTGACCCTCTTGGGAGGCACAGGCTCCTCATGGAGCATAATGAAGAGCACAGACCTGCACATGTTCACACTAAATGCATGCATCCTTGCAGAGACAGGCCTGCACATGTTCACACTAACTGCACACATCCTTGCAGAGATAGGCCTGCACATGTTCACACTAAACGCACGCATCCTTGCAGACAGGCCTGCACACGTTCACACTAACTGCACACATCCTTGCAGAGACAGACCTGCACATGTTCACACTAAATTCACACATCCTTGCGGAGACAGGACTGCACACGTTCACACTAAATGCACGCATCCTTGCAGACAGACCTGCACACGTTCACACTAAACGCACGCATCCTTGCAGACAGGCCTGCACATGTTCACACTAAATTCACACATCCTTGCAGACAGGCCTGCACACGTTCACATTAAATGCTCGCATCCTTGCAGAGACAGGCCTGCACATGTTCACACTAACTGCACACATCCTTGCAGAGACAGGCCTGCACATGTTCACACTAAACGCACGCATCCTTGCAGACAGGCCTGCACACGTTCACACTAACTGCACACATCCTTGCAGACAGGCCTGCACACGCTCACACTAAATGCGCGCATCCTTGCAGACAGACCTGCACACGTTCACACTAAATGCACGCATCCTTGCGGAGACAGACCTGCACATGTTCACACTAAATGCACGCATCCTTGCAGACAGACCTGCACATGTTCACACTAACTGCACACATCCTTGCGGAGACAGGCCTGCACACGTTCACACTAAATGCATGCATCCTTGCAGACAGACCTGCACACGTTCACACTAAATGCACGCATCCTTGCAGAGACAGGCCTGCACATGTTCACACTAACTACACACATCCTTGCAGAGACAGACCTGCACATGTTCACACTAAATTCACACATCCTTGCAGAGACAGGCCTGCACACGTTCACACTAAATGCATGCATCCTTGCAGACAGACCTGCACACGTTCACACTAAACGCACGCATCCTTGCAGAGACAGGCCTGCACATGTTCACACTAACTGCACACATCCTTGCAGAGACAGACTGCACATGTTCACACTAAATTCATACATCCTTGCAGAGACAGGCCTGCACACGTTCACACTAATTGTGCGCATCCTTGCAGAGACAGGCCTGCACACGTTCACACTAAATGCACGCATCCTTGCAGAGACAGGCCTGCACACGTTCACACTAATTGTGCGCATCCTTGCAGAGACAGGCCTGCACACGTTCACACTAAATGCACGCATCCTTGCAGAGACAGGCCTGCACACGTTCACACTAACTGCACGCATCCTTGCAGAGACAGACCTGCACACGCTCACACTAACTGCACGCATCCTTGCAGAGACAGACCTGCACACGTTCACACTAAATGCACGCATCCTTGCAGACAGGCCTGCACACGCTCACACTAAATGCACGCATCCTTGCAGACAGAGACACTTTGGTGTTTGAAAGTCTTGGGGTCTTGGGAAAACCCAGGCGAAGTTCAGACTTTACTTCTGGGTAAGCTGCCCATTTTGTGGATGAACAGACAGGCTCAAGGTCGGTCGTGTTTCTGAAATTCTTGACCATATCCATCCATCCTGAATGGCTTTTGGAAAGGGGCTACTTTGTGGACTTTTCTGAATTCCTGGAAAAGTGTCCCATTGGTTGGCCAAAAAGTCCATTTAGTTTTTTCTGTAAAATCAGAGACAGTTTTCATTTTCACCAATAACTGTTGATTTGCGCATGTTGAGTATGCCAGCTGCCCCCTGTTTGGTGTAACATGGACGGTTCTCAGTTCATGTCTCGATACGATTGCTCTCAAGTTCAGCCGGTCGACCCTACTGCGGAGCGTCATTCCGCGAGAAATCTCCAGCCCAAAACTTTGCAAACCGCTTTTGACATTTTCAATCAGTCGCAGCACCTTCTCCAGATACTGGGTCAACCTTCTGTGTTTCAGTTGCATTTTTACACTTCTTAAAATACTTAAGCATAATATGCTGAAAATGTGCATTTTCTCCTACATCCCATATTAAAGCGGCTAGACAAAAACTCACCAATTGTGTTGTTTTCTAAATGCATGCTGCTCTGACAGCTGTCACAATACAGCCTAACGAAATTGTTTCTCATGAAGTTAAAGGCAACCAAGTGCCACGAGAGCCGTCTTATGGGAAGAAAAAAAATGAACTCTTTGGTCAACCCAATAATTTCAAGACTCTTACTTAATAAATTAGTAATATTAAACACATTTGAACTCTATTTAAGCATGGAAAGAATTTATTTTTCTGATATCAGATTTTTTGAACAGATCTAAGTGTTTTCTTGCGAACTTGATAAAATTATAGTAGTGATTCAGATGAAGATAAATTGGCCCAGAAGTGCATCATTTGAATATAAGAGGAAAATGCGCAATTACTGTGAAATGACGGGATGTGGACATTATTGCCAGCTAAAGGAATTCTGCGGTAGCCTAACCAAGATCTGTGATTGCAAATTGCTTTTTCTATGTGTAAAATGAAGTAGTCACAACAGTGTGGACCTATATTATGTTCGCTCGCCATGATGACAGTCCTAATAAAGATTAAATATAAAAAAGAAATGCATTTTTGTAACTCTTCTATTTTAAGGTAACAGGTTTCCAGGGTAGGGACCGGCCATGGACTTGGAGTGGAGGGCAGGTAAGGAAGAATAGGGGCCCCGCAGGGGCCTCGTGACTGAGCTGGAGCCCCAAGTTGCTCCCGGGCTTGCCGGGGAGCCATACCCGCTGTGCCTGGTCTTTATTTTAAAATAGCAGACGGGCGTGCGTGGTCTCCTTTGCAGAGGTCCGAGGGCCAGCCCTTATGTGAGTGACCTCAATGACCCTACCTTCCCTTGCAGGTGTGACCTGCCACCCCAGCTCTGGCGGTGTCTCCCCTGGTCGCATTCCACTCTGAGACAGGCTTGGCTTCCAAGGAAACAGTTTACGTGCGTTATCTAAACGCACGGTATGCTCAAGTTCATGGTGTGCAACTTTGGATATACAGAACACTGTGGCCTCAAGTATAGTTGTAAAATTCAGTGGAGCAACGACACACAGAGAGGTCGCCGGTGCCTATAGTTAAGAATGTATTTGAACAAAAAATGCGGAAGTACCCTTTTTAAAAACACCATTTGGAAAGTCACTAATACGATACCGTGGGCGTGTGGTACAGTGACTGGTGGCTAACACATTAGGGACACTTCTGAGGGTAGAAGGGCCGCCCTCTCCCACGGAAGCGCGTGGAAGGCTCCACTTGAATGCCCCCCACCCCGTGGTGCGTACACGGTACATGTCTCAGGTGCCTGGGTGAGGGTGTTTCCTGTTATGTATGTTGATGGAGATAAGTGTTTTAATTACTTTTTTAATGTCTGCGCTTTTGTATTTTTCTCTCCCCTTCCCTTTTATGTCCTGCTGTGGAGATTACTGCCCCATCTCCACAGCAGGTGGCCACTACTGCAAATTTGTTTTCTTTGTGAGCCTGGAAGATTTATTTGATAATATAATGGGTCCTTTTTTTGCATTTTATTATTAATGATTTCTTTACTTGGGCATATAGTATGCATACATAGTCCTAAGTAGTCATTTCCTAACACCATCTAAGAATTCCCATCATTAAGAAAAAACGTTTGCCTGAGGCTTATGGTTTGATTTTTTTTTTCCTTCACAATGTAAGAATTAAAATGTGAAGAAATTGTTTTAGAGCAAAAGCCAAGTGAAAATAAGAAACAGAGAAAAGAGAAGGAAGGGGAACAAAGAAAAGAGAAAAGACCCAAGAGGTAAATCATATTTTAATAAATAATACCCAGCACCAAAGGGATAGGTAGCATTTTGGGATAATGATAGTAAATTAAATCAATGTATCTTTACTAGAACAGGTATTTAACAAGATCATATGTTTATATTAAATTTTAATTATTGAAATAACTTCTAATTATGAGAATATTAGAATATCATAAAAGTAGAAAGAAAAAATACTTTCCCTTTTTTTTGACCAAGATTTTGTCATTTTGGTTGTTTTCCATGCCCTTTCATGCGAGGTCTGATCAGAAAGTATTGAGCCAATGTCAATATAATTAAAACGGGTTTCATGGTGGATACTTTTGGGACAGATGTCAGCTAGAAAGAACAAAAGGTCAGATGGCTCACAGGTAGAAATTATTTGTCAGAAACTAAACTACACTCAGGAACATGTTGCCCATCTCGGAATCCTTGGGTGTTATTTTATTAATTAAAAAATTGTCTCTATACTTTTTCTGGATGCGGAAGGAATGAAACATTATGAGACCAAAATGGATCAGTGAATCACATTCTCATTTTGCTACATGAAATTGCTGGATATTTTATTACATATAAAAAAAACCCTCCATAATTTTATTGACTCCAGCTCAGTATATTGCATGTGTCATAGTTGTATTCTTAGCCTGGTTTTGTGGTGTCTGCCCTGTGTGATGTCCCCAGACTGGGGCTGGGTTCTAGATTCTGATATAGGAGAGAGCATGTGTGTATTTTCTACACAGAGTTACGGAAGTGGACGGAAATGCATTTCTAACTTTGTAGGAACTACCATCTTTGGTTGTTTTATTCCCTTCTTCCATGCTTTTCTAAATGTTGTCCTTTCACAAATTAAATACCCAAAGAAGACCTTACGTCAGCGTCTGTCAGAGCTTCAAAAGTGCACGCATGCGCTGTTTCCCTTTGCCCTGGACTTCATTATTATAAGATTCTGTACAGAAAAGCACCTTCTGTAATGGACAGCACTGTAATTGGAGGTGATGGCTCCATTCATGGCGTTTTTACCTTGTTACGCTCTGTCTGACCAGCTGTGTGACACATGTGGTTAAGGTCCGCAGTCATACCGAGAGAGCACGTAGGCAGCAGTGATATGGAACAGATGTTGAATGGGGATTTGAAAAATTGATGCAAAGAGTATGATCGTGAAGCATAGTGATCTGATTTCTTGTGTTCTATCTAATCAGTCTGTCCTTCTGAGCTTGGCCGGAACACCCCGAACAAAGGGTGTTCACAGCAGGGCACCCACCGGTGGGGGGAGACGGGGGTTTGTAGAGAAAGAAGCACAACAGGGCAGCACGGATCTGTTCTCTTTCTAATCAATATATAGATCCTGGAATTATGACCCATATGCCACTGTTGTCCCTTGGAAACAAGCTATAAGCCTTTTCGGTCATATAAGTGACCTTTGAGTGACAGATGAAAAGCTTCGTAATTGGTTTGTGGGTTGCTTAGCCTGTGAGAAGAGTACAAGCCCAAGTGTTTGGGCTTAGATGCAGGAAAAGTTTACCTTTTCTAATAGATATTAATTAGATACACCTATTAACAGATGCGTATGTTTGATTTCATACCTGCATTTACACAGTGTATGTGCATTCATTGAAGAGGCATCTTGTGCTTAATTGCAACAGCTTTTGTCTTTGAAAGATTTCCTATGAATCTTTTTCTTATCATGAGTGGTCTTTATTTTCCATAGTTTTTATATTTTTGTATTTTTATTTATTTTTAATGATATTTTCAAAGATTTTATTTATTATTTTTAGAGAGAAGGGAAGGGAGAGAGGGAGAGAGACATCAACGTATGGTTGCCTTTCACCTGCCTCCAGCTACTGACCTGGCTGGAGACCTGGCTTGTGACCTGGTTATGTGCCCTGGCTGGGAATCGAACCAGTGACCTTTGGGTTCACAGGCCGGCACCTATCCACTGAGCCACCAGCCAGGGCTCTTTTCCTATTTTTAGAAAGACTATGTACACCAGGCAGGGCCATCTTCTTTCCAAAATCAAGGATTCGAGTGTCGCAGTATTAAGTAATTTCACCCCACTACAGCTGGAAAGGGGAAATCATGGGATGCACACCTGGTCCCCCAGACTCCTAGGTGGGTGCTCTTGAAGCACGAAGTTACTCCAGGTCGAATGACACAGTGAACAGGAGAGGCTCTCAGTCATGCAGCCTTCCTAGCTGGGGGCTTATGTGGTCTGAGGCCACTGTATTCTGTAGAATGAGTGAGGTTAGGATACAGGAGACCCTTGTTCAGCCTCCCTGCTGGTCCAGCCAGAGATACTGAGCTTCAAGGACTCCTCTGTCCAGCACCAACCACTTCAGTGTGTGGTCAGATCAAAGGTGTGCGGCACGAATTAGAGGAATGTTTGATTGAGGTGTATCCGCATGAGTCATTACAGTCCATCAATCCAAGGCTTTGAGGGAGAGGACATAAACAGAAGACACGTTATGCTATGTCTGCGCCAGGAGCCTCGGGTCCACTGCACTCCTCGTCCTCTGCTGTGGCTGCGGGGAGGCCACCCTGAGAGGCACCGACACGCCCACAGGCACATGCGGACGAGCGTCTCAGTGCGGAGAGCCGGGCCTCAGAGGTTTTCCTCTTACTGCTCTCTTCTTGTTCACAGTTATAGAAATACGTCAGTTGGCATGGAGCTACGTTTAAAAGATTGACTACACAAAAATACAGGAAAGCAGTGGCCCCGCAGGGTCGTTCTGTGGCAAAGGCGCCGGTGGGTAGCCGCAGGGCGGGCCTGGTCCCTCCGCAAGTGCATTGCGAGCGTGGCTTTCCTCTGCGGCTCTACCAGGTGTCCGCGTGTGCAGGGCCTGCTGCGGAGGGGCTGAGCACACAGTGTGCCTTCCTCCCGCAGGAGAAAGCGAGACCTGGGAGGCTGAGGTCCTCGTGCTGGTGAACGCGCAGGGCAGTGGCCGCTGGGTACACGCTGCTGTGCTCAGCCAGCTCACTTGAGCGTCACGTCCCGTTCGGGGACTTTTCCTCCCAGCGTCGCCCTGTGGCGAAAGCCCTGGCACGAGACACCGAGAATGGAAGCACCTGCGGAGAGCTGGGTGCGTGTCTGGAGCCCGGCCCCTTTCCGGGGCTGGAGGGAGGCCCTCGGGTTGGGTGCTGTCCCCGCCGCTTCCGTGGGATTGGTGAGGTCGCCTTCGGTGACACTGTGTCATCACTGCCTTTCCAGTGATGGAGAGGCAGGGTGCAAATGCCGGCCCAACGCAGTGAACACTGAACACGTGACGGAGCAAAGGAACGTGGCAGGTGCTGTGCAACCCGAGAACCACCAGCCTGGGCAGCGTGCGCCACCTCTGTGACGGGCGAGCTGTGGCAGGAAGCAGAATACCGACTATCTGCTCCCGTTAATCGGGGTGTGCACAACTCACCCCGAGCAGGAACTTTCCGGTGCCCCGTGCGTTTATTCTGGAGCCGTTCCGGATGGGAAGGGCCTCCGAAATAGAGCAGAGATCCTATTTCAAAGAATATCAAATATCCGAACGGAACCAGCAGGTCACCCGGGGTGCCCTGGGGAACGAGAACATTCCGGAAAGGAGTTGTGCTGCAGAGAAGACCCAGAGGAGAGAGGCAGCCTGGGGACACGGCCGGACTCGTGTGTCCCCCCAAGTGGGGCTGGGCCGCACGTCCGGGCTGTACATACATGTCCGGAGCTTCACAGCAGAACTTCACCCTGGATGTGGCGTGATTAACCTAGACGCCACTGGGTAGGCAGTGTCCCATTGTAACCGGCTCAGTGGTGATGTTATACATCAAAATGGCAGCATTTTAAAGACACAGAACCTGGGTCTGTAAAGCACAAGTTCTACAGACGACTGTGCGGTTGAGAAAGTGGTCTTGCCCCTTGCCTGTTCTGTGACCGTGGGCAGAGTTCCTTCATCTTGCTGTGCCTCGGTTCCTCATGTATGAAATGTGGGTCCTAGTGTGAGTTGTCTGATAGTTGCTTTGAGAATTAAGTGAATCGGTATATGGAAAATCACTTTTTGTTATGCATTTGGAACAATGCCTATAATAGAAGTAAATAAATGCTCAATTAGATTTTTTGTCATGTAAGCAAAGTTTTATTTCTTTTCTTTTTGGAGAACTTGAAAGTGAACATTTTCAGTCGTTCTGAAGGAGGTGTTCCTTTGTATAAATCCAGGCTGAAACACCAAATCTTCAGTGGTGGCTCTGGGGGAACCAGGAACTGCCAGGATTTCTGGTCGATGAAAACTACTGCATTCACGTGGAGCTGCTGTGTGTGTCAGACCTTCCTCAGTCCCTTCGTTTGGCTGAAGGGAGAAAAAAGTCACCAGCATCATTCTGAAACCATGCTGGTGTAGACACGTCCCTTATTTATGAACATGCCTCCTCCTGTCAGGGGCTTCTTCTCAGAGTCGGACATCTGCAAGTATCTGCCGCTCCCGTTCCACTTACAGCTGCTGCCGCCTTTCTCCCTTTGCAGCACTTTAAAGTTGTCAACATGTAACACCTGATCCTGTTTAAACTTTATTCCTTCCTTGATGGAAGATGTGAAATTGGAAGAAGTTGATAAACTGTAGAATAAATAAATCTATCGTAACCTTAATAGCTAATGCTTCTTGAACATTCACCATGTGCCAGGTCTCAATACAGTATAAACATGTGTAGCTGTAGGTAGTTATACAGAGAGAGGGATAGCTACCAGTATTATCAGGAAGACTGAGGAACTGTACTCATTAGGAGATAAAAATGTATTTAAGTATATGTTATATATTTATATATAAATAGAATTATATAGTTTTGTCCGTAATTTATATGCAATCTTTAGATATATAATCTATATACGTACATATGTATACATACACACACACACGTATGTATATATCTCTCAAGGAATTAGCTTACGCGGTTGTGAGAGCAGCAAGTCAAGACTCGGGTTCGGGCCTGCAGACGCAGAACCCTCCTCCCTGGGGAGATGTCAGCCTTGTTCTGAGCCTCCCTGCTGCAGTGGCGGCAGTTTCCGTTACTTCGAGTCCTTGGATGCAGGTAACAATCACGCCTGCAACATGCCCGCCCAGCGCGCAGCTCACCTAGAGTGGTGTTGGGCAGACGCCCTGGTGCCCGAGTCACGCCACGGGCAGGTGACCCAGCACATGGGACCCGCCCAGGCTCGGGGCCGGCGCCCGGGACAGGGAGGCCCACTCCTCCCCGGCAGACCCGTGGTCCGCAGAGTGTGAGCCCGCGCTCATTTTCACATCGGACACGTGACGTAGGGAGTTCAAGTAAAGCACGTGGATAGACTCCCTGGAGCATAGTCTGCGTAACGGGCTCACAGCCCGGGAGCCACCGGAGCCCACCCGCTCCGTGTCTGGACTGGAGCCTTGCCTTATGGTCTCCAAAACCGGACCGTCTAAATCTTGCAAACATGCACGTTTTAAAAGTCTTTTCTGACATCTAATTACATGTACCAAAGATGAGAATGTATATTTTTCTCTCACGAATGAAAAACACTTTCCCTGGTGAGTTGCTTGTGGACGTTGACAGCTAAAGGTGTGCGCCCCCACCCCCCCGGCCCCGGGAACAGGCTGTGGGGTGCCCTGGCCTCACTCAGGGCATCAGTGGCACGCATGACCCCCTTCATCAACCACAGGGGCTGCGGCGTCATCTCAGACGTGGAGGCTTCCGGGTGAAATGACCGTGCGCTGAAATGACAGGCCTGGCTCTCCACGCTGCCACTTCAAAAATGACAGGGTTTTGTCTTATCAACAGTTTGATTTCAGTGATAACACCCTACCACTCACCGGAGAGAACACCTGCATTTTACTCTTTTGTGTGGATGCTCTCGAGAAAGGCGAACAGCCAAGCCAACTTAGAAGTCGTTTTTCCTTTAACAGTTAATTTTACAACAACAAAAAAAACAAACAAAAAAGTGGTAAATGGGAGAAAGCTTTCCTTTAATTCTTTTTAAAAATAGTTCTCAGAAATCATTCTATTGCACAAAGAATACTTACTTATTCAACGTACTGATGTTAATTTTCAAAGCTTACCAAATAATATAGTGTGATAGAAATCTTGTATCATAAAACCTAAGTAACATGTTTCCTTCATGAAGTGGATTGACCCAGATTGTAAGGATCACTATTTTTTTCTTCTAATTAACAGAGAATGAATGAGGCAAGGTGAAAAATACTTAGCATCGCCTTGGCAAAGAATTTCAGTGCCTTGATTCTGTTGTTATGACCTAAAATCTTGAAGATCTGTCGTAACTGTCCCTCTAGCAGGAATAGGGAAGGTGAAGGTCCCAGCTAGGAAGCTACATAGAGGAACCTATTTTAAGACAAGAATAAGACTGTCTTCCAAGGAGCAGAATAAGTTGACAGTGGCACTCAGCCCTGGGACACCGCACACTGCCACTTTTCACTGCGTTGGATACCAGTATCTTCCCAGCTGTCGTACAGGAATGGGTTTTCTATGAAAATGGGGTTTCCTTTTGTCATTCGAGAATGTGCACCTGTCCCTCCCGCCATCGACACGGGAGCCATGGATGTCCTCGGAGCGGGAGGCACTGCCTTCCATGGCCCTGTGGCGCCCACCATGTGTTCCTCCTCTCCAGAGAAGGCTTTGTTCCTAGGGCAGCTGTCCCCAGGTGGCCATGTGGCACCTTCGGAGAGCAGGCTTGTCCTGAAGCCGGTTCCCGGGTGGAGGAACGACGCTGTCCGTGTGCGGTGGCCCCTGTAGATTCTGAGAAGGTTCTGAAATTGTGGGATGCCAATGTGAACATGTCTGGGCTAACCCTAATTGTTTTTCTAATTCAGACCAAGTTCCGGAAAACTCTCCTACAACACTGACTTGGGGAAAGGGAGGAATTGATCTTTGTCAGCACACCAGTGGCTCTTGTTCTCCGCGTTACCGTTGACGTGTGTTGGGCGAGGAGTCTGTGCGTCCTGAACAATAGGTGCTCTTTGCAGAGCGTATGGATGCCAGGAGGCTGTTGGAATTAGAGACACTTGACATGTTTCATGAACCAAATTCACGAGCTGCATTCGGAGGGAGAGAGCTTGGTCACGGTCGCTGCCGACTTACTCTGCCCTGAAGACTCCAGCACAGTGATGGCCCTTTCTTTTCTTTAAAGAACTCGAATGAAGCGTTATTTAGGATGAATAATTGGTTAACTTACTCAAAGTGGCAGATTTGAAAACATCTCATTCTTACCAGCAGCTGGGAGCTCATGTTGGGGGAGGCGTGAGCTGGGCCCCCAGGCTGCCGACGTCCCAAATCTTCGTGCTCTCCGAGAAAGAGAACGCCTTGCAAGGGACATTAGTTCTGAGAACAAGAACCAAACGTATTTATGGAAAGATGAATTGCTCATTTTATCCAAATCAGTGTTCTGAATTTGATTTGCTTCAGAATGCCTGAACGTATTTGGAGTCTCTCTACTAGGCAAGAATGGTAACCGTAGTCAACAGGTAATTTGTCACTTGTGGAAACACCACACGAGAGATTAGCTTTCGCGACAAACCCGTCACCGCCAGCCCATGGCTGAGCTTCACATGTCAGCCGACTTCTCTGGACCTTGCTGCAGCCAGTCAGCCCTTTCAGGCGTCTCCCCAAAACCCGGCAGCCACGGTCTCATCACCCTCAGTTTCTGCTGGAGTTGGAAGCCTCCGTCTGCGCATTGTCACCACAGCACATGCAGCGAGGGACCAGCCCCCTGGGGCCGCGTGATTCGCCCAGGACAGAGGAAGATCTGAGCTGGCGTGGCGCATCTGTGTGGCCCTGCCCGTACTCGGTGCTGGAGAAGCAGATCTCGAACTAAACATTGTCCGTCTCTTTCTTGCTCCGGCGCCACAGAAGTTCTCACGCATAAGCCCCCACCCGGAGAGTTGGAAGGCGAAGTGACGCTGAACAACGCTGTCATCACCACACCCCCCATTTTATGTCGCCATCGTCCCCCATTGGCAGGGGCAGCTGGACACCAGTGGTGGCCACGTCCCCGCCTTCAGGAGAACGCACACGCCCAGGTGAGAGTGATGATCACCCGAGAGGGGGAGACGTTTGTTACGTATCCACTTCGCCACCCAGCACTTGAGAACGTCGGCTGTGCAGCTAGACAGGAACCCTCGCCCTCCTGGGGCTCCTGCCCAGCGAGGGGAGACTGTCCCTAACCCAGCAGGTCCCTGGGCCCAGAAGCAGCAGCGTGAAAGGGGCTACGAAGAAAAGTTAATGACTATCAAGTGCAAGGATGGTGTGGATGCGCAGAGGGAGGGGAATGGGGGCCTGGAGCTTCCCTTTCCAACAGAGCGGCCCTGGGGCCTCCCTCATGCAGTGACTTGCGGGCGCAGAGGTGACACCATGGAGGGAGTGTGGACATGGAGGAGTATGACACCTGGATCAAGGTGAGCATGTTGACCCTCCGTGGAGAAAGGCTCTTGGACCTCTGGAACAAGACAAGTCACGTGGCTGAACAGTGAGTCAGGGCAGCGTGTGGTCTGTGAGCCGGACTGCGCGGGGTGGACCCTCGGAGCTGGGGTTGGGAGCAGGTCCTACTGTGTGCGTCTGTTTCAGGACGAAGACCATGTTCCAGGACCAACAGGGAACCGACTGAAGATGCTAACGGTGTGCCCATCCTCCTGTGCTTCCTCCCAGGTGACGGCTGCGAATGGTCACAAAGGCCATGGACAGTTGGCCTGAAATTATTGGACGCTGTACCTTGCAGGTGGTAACAAAGAACACGGTTGGATCAGCCATGTTTTGATTGATGAGGTTGGGAAGGGCCCTCGGCCACTTGCGCAGCCTGACTGCAGCGAAGGGGTCTGGATCACAGCTTGCTGAGTCCTCTGGATTCCGGGCCCGAGAATTAGCGTTTTTAACAAGCTGGCAGGCCGTGCGGAGGCTGCCGGTGCCCTGACCTGAGGCACCGTCCGTGCGGTGTCCAGCGTCTGTCTAGAGGCCCCAGCAACAGGGTAATTGGGGTGCACCCACCTTGGCTAGGAAAGCCATCACGCCACAGAGAGGGGTTGGTGGACGAAGCAGCGGAGGCCCCGCCAGCATGTTGATGTCATTCTGACGCGGACGTCCTGTGGGCTCCGGCGCGGCCTCACCCATTGTCCAGGGACCCCGCTGACGCCCGCCCGCTCCTCCGCCCGGGTCCTCGGGAGGCTGGCCGCTGGGACAGCGAGGGGAAGCCTGCTAACCATGCCCTCCAGCATGTTCCACAAGCTTAAATCGCGGAGATTACATTTCACAGGGTAACAGAATCCCCCCAAATGCGGCTTAAAAGCTGTTGACAGATGAGCTAGAACTTCAAAAGGGCTCCAGGCGGCTGGGATTCCCTGGGAGGCGGCGTGAAGGTCAGGCCCGGGTGCCCATGAGCAGGTGGGCATCCAGGTAGCCGAGAGGGGCTTTGTGGTTCTTAGAGGTTATGCCTGAGAAGGATACGGAGCAAAATGGTTCAACAGCACAACCCCACACGCGAAGGCTGCTGTAAGCACCTGTTGCTCACGTAGTCAGCTGCCCAGTAGCTGCAACACCAGACAGGCCTTTCGTTCTGGGTCACCGACTTGGACTCGCGTCCCACTCCCTGGTGGCCTTGGCGTCCCCCTTCCCAGCGGCAACCGATTTGACTTGGGCATGCCTGCTTCCTTCTAAAGAGAGCTTGAATGAATAGGAAATTTTGGAAATACATAATGTATGCACGCATACGTCATACACTTCAAAATGACTTCATTTGCTTTAAAATAAATCATTATTTTATTTTTAACTTACACGTTAAAAAGTGTCATTTCATCATATTATAGAATCAACCTGACCTTATTCCTGGTCTTCAGTGTTTTACAAGATAGGAATTCTTTTTGAAAGAAAGAATATAACCAAGCATTATATACAGCATAAAAATTAATAAAAACTTGTAAGAACAAGAGGGAATTAGCAGGTTGCGTAAGAAGACCAGCCAAGGACCCTGATTTGCGCAGACTTGTGTTGAAGGGTGTTCCAAGATGGCACGAGCTGCTGCAAAGGCCCTGCGGTAGGCAGAAGGTGATTTTGTGGACATTTCGACCACAGCCCAGAACCTGGACAGCAGCAAGACCTGAGATGAGTAATGGAGCCAATGAGACTTAAGAAAATGTCGACATCGTGAGTAGGTTAGAAGACGCTCCTTTCCTGCTGGAGAAGATGCATCTGACCACCCCATGCAGAGCTGAGCTCCGCCTCCAGGATTCCCACGTGTTGCGCTGCTGGCATTTGCGGCCACATGGTGACACCACAGACCAGGTGAGGGGCGCCTACGCGTATCCAGTGTGAGGACGGGGCTCACATGAAGAACTCCTTTCTCTTCAAGGTCCATCAGTATTCAAAGCTTAACATGAAAACAAACCAAAAGCCTGCAGCACCATAGCAGGGACTCAGTGAGCTGGGTTGCCCCAGAAAACTAGCTGCAGGACTAACCGTACCCTCCAGGGTGGGAGGCACCTGCTCTGCGGCCCACCACCGGCAGAGAGTCGCGGAACCCGCAGCCCGGCCAGCTGGGAAGGGTGGGGGAGGAAGAGGCCGAGGGATGGGCAGAAGCCACGGCCTGTTTCACCCCTTCATCACCTCCGTAACCCAGGTAACCAGGAAGTGGATTGTGACATCAGACTTGCTGGAGTTAGAGATAGAATCTTCGTCCAGCTTCTAGAAAACCTCCAGGCTACAAGCAAACACCCGAGAGTCTGGTGCACGGGAGCGTTGCGGGACCACCGCACGGCTCCCCGGGTCCCGCCTTGCCGCAGCAGGGTGGGCTTCACCGGGGGGCGCGGCTGGTTTCCCAGTCACACAGCCGCTCGGTCACCCTGCACAAGGCAGCTGCTTGGCGACGAGAATCTGCAGTTCACACGCAGGCACCTGCAGGATGTACAGGGCCCTTCAGAGAGCCGTGCCCACAGGTCCCTCCCCGTGTCGTCAACAGCGGCAGCCCTTGCCTGACAGGTGTACCTTGCCAAAGCGTCCACGGCACAGGGCTCTCCTGCACCCCGAAGCTGGTACCTTTGCTTCCCCACCGTGGGCTCCTGGGGGCTTAACCAGGTAGCTTGCTTCCTTGAGATAAATGTCTCCACCCACCGACACAGTCCCTCGCCCAGGATGGGGAGCCTGCCCCACACCAGCACTGCCCAGAAAGGAACTCCTGTGCACCTCCAAGGTGAGCCTGTGCAGGACCTTCCCAGGCTGCCCCGCCTGGCTGTCGCTCCTGCTGTGTACACGCCCTTGCGTGCGTCCCTGGGGCCAACGTGGACACATTGCACTGCCCACCGCTGCTGACTGGTCACCCTCTGTGACAGCCTTGGACGCAGGCACGATGCTATCAACCGGAGCGCACAGCACCGCCTCTGTCCTTGGCCAATGTTGGGTAAACCTGAGCGAACGGGACCTGTGCCGTGAGGACCGCCTGCGGCACATCCAATAACGCAGCAGTAGCGGAGAGAAAGATCACTTTCCGCAGGAGGCGACAGGCCAGCGCGGCCCGCTGAACCGCTGGGCTTGAAATACCGCATCAGGGCCCTCCTGTTCGTACAGAGGTGGCAGCTTAATAGTTGTCTGCGGCCAGGAGCATCTTTACAGAGAAGAGGGCCTGTGTTGCTTCTCAGGTTGGACAGGTTAGAACTCACCTGGGCCGGTTGCACGACCTGCTCATCGCAGTTCGTAACCTGTGCTCACCGCACGTGCGACCCAAAACTGAGTTGATGGCGTGCTTTTAACTATGGCCAGTTAGTTAGGTCACAATTCCCACCCTATCGTGCCTGTAATATTAATCAGACCAGAGCATCACATTACGCAAAGTTAACCACGAAAATAACGGCTACCATTCCTGCAGTCGTGCTCTATGTTTATTCCACTCAGCATAGCCCAAATGGCTTCCACGAACATGGAGGGAAAAATCAAAGCTAAAGAGAACTTTCTCCACGTCCTCTCATGGTGTGAAAACAAAGGAACAAGTTGGTCTATTGACCCCCAAAGTGGATCCCAAGAGATGCTTTTCCCTCACGCCCTCCAGCTGTTCCTGGGGGAGAGGAGGAGGAGGAGTGCATCCGTTTCATGCACCGGCTGGCCTAGAACGGGTGCCATCCACCAGCAAGTGAGCATTTGTGCACGAACACAGGTATTCGTGGGCCAATTCAGGGACGCTGGGCGGTGACGGCCACGGACAGGCGGTCGGCGTGAGAAGCACACGGCAGGCCCTGTGGAAAGCTTCCCTCCGCAAGGCCGTCACCTGCCCCTCCCAGAGCATGGGGCTGGGCCGCTCGCTGGTCAGCGGGCCGTCTTTCTCCTGGCAGTGCAGCTCCCAGCTGACCAGGGCCACCAGCGTGCAAGGGTGGCCGTGTAGTTTACACAGACAGAGCAAGACTCAACGGGAACCGGAGCATGGCCGCTGAAGGTGGCCTGGTCCCTTGTCCCCTGCGACGTGGCAGGTTGCATGTGGGCAGCGGAAATGGCCACCATGTCTGCTGTTTTAGGGCCGGGGTGGCTTCCATGCTGAGGGAGAGTTTACTTTCATCTGTTTCCTCCTGGTCGGGGAGCACAGGCCATCTTGACTTTAAAGGTTTAGGAATGGTACTTCAGGCTCATTATACAGGATTATTTTTTAAGTGTGGGATTTGCAAAGAACATTAGTCTTCCTTTTAAGCTGATAATCAACGTGCCTACTCCATTTTGTTAAAATGTTTGCCTTGTTTCTTCAATAAGAGTGGCTTTTTCTTCCATTAGGCCCAGTGCAAGAAAGTGGGGCAGGGAAGTTGTAACAGCCGGGCTTCGGTAATTGAGGCCAATTAAGCGCTAACAGTGGGCACGGGTAGAGTTGACGGTCGGTGCCCTCCTCAAGTCCAGCCACATCAAAGCAGGACGTTGGAACTCTGGCCCTTTCCTCTGGAGGCCGTGGCACGGAATGCTAAGGAGGGAAAAAGGCTTTAAAAACGGTGCGAAGAGGCAGTGCTTTCTGTCCCAACTGAACGGCGAGTGGAGCGCGTGTGGGTTACGTCGCCCACAGACGGGGGCCGGTGGCCACTGGGACTCGGAAGCTCAGGTAGCCGGGTGCCTGCTTTTGGCAAACGCTTTGCCTTCTGACACCCACTGTGGTAGTGACGGTGAACCGTTTTGTTCACTGAAAGGAAAATCGAAGAACGATGTTTCCCCTCCGGCAGAGATTCGTTAAGAATAATAAAAACAACAAAGAAAACCTAACCCTGAGGCTTGCTGTCTAGGACGTCCTGCTCCGGCCACCCCGAAGTCACACAGAGACGCAGGCGTGCGCCCGGGCGAAGCCAGTGGCATGAAAAACCCGACCACGCCTCAGGATATTTTAGCTGCAAGGCATTAGACATCTCGGCATCTGGAAACTCCCAGGTGTTTAATGTCATCAAGATAAATGCCTTCACATGGCTGGATCATGCCCTGAATCTGTCACTTGTCATCTACACGTCCATGTGACAAGCAGGCCCAGTCACAGGGCGGTTTGTTTATTCATTAGCTGGGTTCAGAAGTGAAAGAAAAGAGAGTAATGTGTACATTGCATTCTATTACCTAAAAAACCATACAGTTCTTCCTATTCTGCATGTCACCAAAAACAGTAAAGTTGAATCGTGTTTAACCAGCAGTCCTGTGGATGGTGCTCCTGACAAACACTGACTCAGCTTACGTGTCTAAATTAACGTCCCATAAGCGGCAGCTCTGCTCTGAAGAAACGTGTACCTGCTCCTAAGGACACCTAAGTAACTGTGACTCAGACAAGCATCAAACATGGCGTTTGCCATCTCGGGGGTGATGTGGCTAAGCTTGTGTGCACGTGTAAGAATGAAAGATTTAACTTAGTGTTTAAAACATGAAGCAGAAGGAAATTTGCCCTCTTCCTTTTTATTTGAGGAAGTCCCCCCAGAATTTAAACGTGTGTATTCTTTCCTGGAACTGACTGACCATGTTCTCCCCATGTTTCAAATGTGCCAGGGGAACCCAGACACATGCGAAACTTGGAGGCAGCAAGCAAACTGGCCTTTTTACTTCTTTTTTATTCTTCCTTGTCCCCCTGTGCCTGACTCGAAATAACAGACGGCCTGGAACAATGATCTTAAGCAGGGTTGCGAGCGTGCCCAGGGCCTGCGGCGAGGGTGGGGAGGCTGGAGGGTCTTGCTGCTGCTAAATATCCCACCGCCAGTTTTGACAGGGAAACATGAAAGGAGCGGGTGGAGGCCACCTGGGTGTCCTCAACCCGCATTTAAAACCTTACACTAATCATTGCAAAGCGGGACAACGCTGATGTGCGCACGTGGCTGGCATCGCGGCAGTGGGCACAAGGAGCCAGGCTGCCCGTTTGGGCGGGGAGCAGACCGTCTGGTGTCCCCGTCAGCCCTACCCCTGCCCCGCCTGAGGCTGCGGGGTGCCTCGGGGGCCGTCCAACGTGGAATGTGTCATTTCATTTCCTCACCTGTTAAGCCTCTTTCTCAGAACATCCGCCTGCCCGTCCTGTCCTGTCTGCCCCCTTCCCTGCCTCCCCGGCTCCAGGGGCCCGTGGACAACCTCAGTTCTGGTTTGAAACGCTGTCCTTGGAGTCACTTAACCTTCTGGAGCCCCAGCGTCATCCTGTCTATGTATGTGAAAACAAACAAGCATCCAAATGCCTTCCCTCCCAGCCTCTCAGGGCTGCTGTCAGAATCAAAGTGGAATCAAGGGCAAGTGCCCTGAAAAGGAATCTGCGACAGGTCCTGATCCCGCCTCTCCAGGCTGGTCACCGGCTGCTTTTCCTCCTACAGCCCTGTGACAATTTAGTGCCCTCCGAAAGGCAGTTAGTGGACCCCTCTCCTCTGGGTAGATTCAGTCCTGCAGTGAACTGGTTGTCTCACTCATGTTTTCATTCCTGGAGGAAATAGTTAACGGACAGTGGCTATGTGTCAGGATGGTTCCATGTCCTGGGAGCCAGTCCCTCCCGTGTTCGGGCCCGTGAGAAGGGTACTGCGAGTCTGGTGCGTGCCGGGCAGCGGGGTGTGTCCTGGAAGGCTGGGGGCAGAGGTGGCAGGTGGGGTTGCCCACAGCTCTGGGGCGGGGCTGGGAGGCAGACCTTTAACTGACCACTGCTCTCCCGAGGGGCGGCTGCATGTAGGGGCGCAGGGTGGGGAGGGATGGCCCCGTCACATTCCCCTTGGAGGGCTTCTCTCCACTCCACCATGATTGGAAAGACACTTCAGTGCTAAAAAGCTCAAAAGGTCGTCCAAGATGCAAACTTCTAATTCCAGTGTCTCCTGTTGCCCTGCACTATAGGAGACAGGTCCCCTTCTGCAATGGCCTTGAGAGACATATGTATCCAGCGTGACTCTCCAGAGTCCCCTGCGGAGCCTTCTAGCCTGCAGCACAGGGTGGGGGCTGCGGTGGCAGCTCAGAAAGGCCTGGACAGATGTGCCACGTACATAGATGCTGCAGAATCCAAGGAATGACAAACTGGACGGAGCACGTAGGAAATAGACGGGTAATTCCTATTCTCAGCTTCCTTTGATGATACTACTGTTTCAGTTTTTGTAGCCTCTTAATTACATCAATAAGAGATATTTGTAAAAGTAATGTAAGTGGGGCCACTTGAAGGAAATTAAATGTTCAAGCTCAGCTTTTACCCTGATACACTGACTGACTTTGGCAAGACCCTTAATGTGTGTGTTCCACGGCCCTGGTCCTCAGGATCCCAGTTCATTTTATCCCTCCCGAGGGAGAAAACATTGATGGAGCCTTGGTACCCGTGGGCCTGACATTGAGAAGGAACCCTTTCCCCCTTCTCTGTCCATCATTTCTCTTTTAACTATTTGGGGCAAGAGCCATTCTCAGGAATCCCATACTATGTATTTTCTTTAAACTTGTCCTGACTGGCAGATTCTTTTTCTGGTCGGAAGACGCATGGCTTTCCTGTAGTGAAATGCACTGTGTGGAGTGTGGGCAAAGTGGCGGGGTTCTGTACACGTACCGGCACTTCTGCAGAATGACCACCCGAAGGAAGGGCACCTCCGCCCAGCTCTTCTGTGAAATTGGCTTCACGGGGTGGAGAGGCGAGGAGGGAGGCGACCCTGAGAACAGCGTGGAAAGTGACTCGGGGTCCGAATCATGTGACTTAGGGCAGCCAGGACGCGCGTTTGAAAGCACAACAAGGTATTTGTGTCATTACTTTACTTCCCTCTCATGGCTGCACAAGAGCAGGTGTGTTTCCTGGTGAATCGCTCTGCTCCGAGCCACCCCTTGCTTTCTTCTTCAGGTATCCCTGGTGACCGGTCCCACAGGCGGCCTGGCAGGGAGCCCGTGGCTCAGTCAGTGGCTTTCCATCAAGTCCAAACTTACCCACCAGCGACGTGGGTCAAGAGTTGCTGGGGAAGGAGGGGAAGAGAGGGGCAGTAGCATAATCATTGCAGAGAACAGAAATCCAAGGATCCACGTGCTGTGAGGGGTGGTCTCCTGAGCGTGGCTGACCGTGGCCAACCATGGCCTGTGATATGTGTCTATTGAGCGTGAGTGAACTTGCCCATGGGAAGCTACTGAAAGGAAATACTCCCTCAAGACAGATGCACACGGCCCTGAGCGGCTGCAGGGTGTGACATCAAGATACAGCATCTCAGAAAACTATCCAGTAATCATGTAGATTTTATACTAATGTTCTCAGGATATGTATTTTGTGTTTCACATGCTTTTTGCTGAGGACTTGCATTTGCGTTCTTGGCTCAAAGCACAAGATAAAAATAACACCTATTTAAGATAGTCTTTGGTTAAGTTAGACATTGACCTTCATTGATGTGTGCCATAATTGTATAAGTTGGAAGATTACCTTGAATCATGTTTCATATCTATTCCCTCAAATATGGAAGCTACCCAGTTCCACTGTGACATGCAAAGTAATTGATTAGCTACCCCTGCTGTCCGACACCCCTCCAAGCTCCCACGCAAGCCTGAGATGATCAGTGTTTCCAATGCCAGCCTTGATTCTGCGTAGCCGCACTCCTGATACTTTTAAATTAGGAAGAAGCTCTCCCAAGTGTCTGCGAAGAACCTTTGCTCACGCAACATGATTTCCCATGCGACTGCGTGGATGCACGGCTGTGTTCTCGGCGATGCTGTGAGCCTGCAGGACTCGTGCTGGGGCTCACCTGGTTTCGTGTGGCCCCGGCCCTCACAGGTTCCGGGTGAGCTTCAGACCCTCTGGGCCCCTGCCGGGCCCCTGCCAAGCCCCTGCCGAGCCCCTGCCTCACCCGCTCAGCCGGCCCGGCTCCCTCCTGGATCCAGCCGCCCGCCCGAGTTCCTGCAGGCAGGGCAGGGCACGTCTTTCTGTGCTGTCTGGGCCCCGATGGCCTTCCGCTCACAGTCGCCCACCTGGCAAAGTGGCCTGGGACGCAGTCAGAACGGTGGAGAGAGCCCATGGTGGGGTGGTGGGTGGGGTGTTTAGAGGCAAAGGATTGCTATATTATAAGTGCCCCCCCGAAAATTCCCAGGAGAGAGAAAGCGTCTGAAGGTGGGACCTGTGGGAAGGGTCATGTGAAGGCCTGCAGGACCTGCTGTCGAGTGGACAGAGGCTGGACACGGTCGCTCCCATCAGGACAGAGGATGTCCTGACCAGCCAGCCACCCTGCCCTCGGTCCTGCGTCCCCCAGATCCCGCCAGAGCTGGCCTTGCAAACAGAAATGAGGCCATGTAGTCCCCTGTGCTCCAGGGGTTCGTGCCTGATTTGGGAGGAGTCTCCCCGCAGTTCAGAAGCCCTCCCCGGCCGGCCGGCCGCTCTCGGGCCCCGCTCCTGTTTCTGTTCTCCGTCTGTGGTTTTCTGCGGTGCTCATAGCAGGGCCTGGCACAGGCAGACTTGCTGGCCGGGCGAGCCAATGCATGCGAGCGCCTTCACCTTTTTCTAGGCGACCCCGCTGACCTCACAGGAAGACACCCTGTGCACCACCGGGGCCTCCCTCCCGAGCCCCTTCTCTCCTGCCTCTGCCCCTTGGTTTACCGGAACCCGTCGCCTTTTCCTGCTCTTTGACCTCCAGCCCATGGAGTCTTGTTGCCGGCCTCGCGTTCCTCTTGTGTGTACGGGACACTTTCTGAAAGGCTCTGGCCTGTGGGACTGGGAACTACCTTGATTCTCCAGGAACCCTGGCAGTCCCCCACCCGCCCTGCTCGTTCAGGCTGTGGTCGCTGGCACTTGAAGTCGTACGCCGGTGCCCTGCTTGGGCCAGGCTCTGTGCTTCCTGGAGGAGCTGGATGGTTCCTGGTCACGGTTGTCTCTGGAGGGCTCACTGGGCATCTCCAAGTACCCCCAAGGGCCCCCCACCAGGCTTTTCTATTTGATGCATTGGCTGCATCTGTATCTGGGTTCTAAACCTGCGTGTGAGCGGAGCCACTTACCTTGGTCTGTTTCCTCAGCGTGAAATTGAAATAATACCTGTTCTACGAGGCTCCAAAGAGACAGTCTAGCGGTTGCCAGGTGCAGAACCGGCCCTGAGTGGGCGCACGTGCCCAGCGTGTGTGAGCCTTGCAGCCATTCTGCGACCCACGCACACACCCCGCCAGCCCCGCACACGTGCCCCCACGCGTGGTACACCTAGGACTGTGTGCAGAGGAGCTCCGTGCTGGAACGGTGCATTGACGTGCATTCAAACATTGTTGCAAAGAAATTCTGCTGTTTGTTTTCAGCCTGCCTCGAAGTGTGCCTGCCGCCGATCGACAGGGGAGAAAAGGAGTCGTAAGATGGATATCAAAAAATAACATTAATGAGCTACTAAAGCTAAAATTACAGGAACTTATGAAATTGGTTAAACATAAAAACCATTAAACTGTTTACTGAAGCTTCACAGATATACTGCAGCTAATGAGCATCTCTGCTATTTAAATAAGCCCAAATTGAACACACATTACGTGGATCCGTAATTAGTCACGGCAGCCGCAGACGCAGACTCACTTCTGAGGCTCTATTTGGGGAATCTTTTCCATGTGATTTATTTTGTTAATTAAAATATTTTTCAGGATCCGCTCGTATTTTAATAATATTGTTTTTGCAAGGCGTATAATTTACTGCTGTTTTTATTCGGGCTTTCAGGGAAGCCATGGGGGAGCTTATATTAAACATTTTCCTTAACCCCGTCCTGTAATTATTTGCTGTCACTTTATGAGCTCACTCAGCATTCCAGAAAGTTCTCTCACTGAGAAGGAGATACGTGAAATACTTCGGTAGCCTTTCTCCTTTTTCACCGCCTCCTAATTACGAAGACGTATTAAGCACCCAAATGTGCATAGAATTATGATGATTATGGTCCAAATCAGATTACAGGATGATCGATTCCCTCCCGGAGTCCGGAGTCTGCAGTAGACGGTATCGCTGAATATAAACCAGCAAATCAAAGGGCAGCATTGGGGACGCAACCGAGACTTTGGAAACAATCCTCACGTCTTTCCGTCCAGGCCACTGGCCCCTTGAGGAGATCCCTGGCGGATAAAATGGAACCAAATCTTCGAGGAGTTTAGTTTTAATGGATGAAGTTACCGCAGAGAAAGACACAACTCAAGGTGGAGTGCCGGGCGGTGCTCCTTCAGAACTGTGGGGCTGGTGGGTGCAGGTCATGCGGAGGCCACGCGGGCAGGTGGCCGGGCGGGTCCAGGGGAAGGAAACTAATTCCCTGTTCACGATCTCGCCAGCTGGTCCCGCCGGTGGTCACCCAGAGCGGCGGGGAAGGCAAACCCGTAAATCCAGCAAGAGAGAAGAACCACGTGCTGCTTCCTCCCTCGGCAGAAGAGTTGCCCCTGTAGGAGCTTCACAAAGAAACTTTGAAAACGGGGTCTGTTTGTCTTTCCTCTCCACGATGAGCTGACTCCTTCATTGTGGAGAAAAGAAAGTACCCCCAAGGAAAATAGTCAATCAAGGGAGGACCCCATGAGTGCTCAAGGATGGCACAGCTTTCATGTCACTCTTTGGACCAGAGAGCGGGTAAGGAGCTCCTCTCCCCGCCCAGGGGTCGTGTCAGCCGCAGAGGAGGGTGCGGCCCAGCTGCGGCCCCCAAACTCAGGGGAGAGTCGAGGATGCTCCCCGAATGGAACTGTGGTGAGTTTAACAGGAAGGGAAAGAAATGGTTCCTCCGAGAGAGACAACCAAAAGCTCTACCTGTAAAGCTGGTGCAGACCGGGTCTCTCTGCTGCCCGTGGGACCCCATCTGTTTCTCCTCTGGTCCCCAGCAGAGAAGCTTTGAGAGACCACGTGGGCAGTTTCCTGGCTGGGTGCTGCCCCGCACCGGCGGCAAGAACTTGGGGTCAGAAGTGGCTGGTGCCCTACACTGGCTGGGCCACCTGTTGGGTATGTCCAGGGTGATAAAATCCATATTAAAGAGTTGTTTTCTAGGCTAGCATCATGCCTGTCTCATAAAGGGGTCAATAAATGCAGGTTGCTTTTCTTAACATTAAGATTTTTAACCCGGGCTAGTAGCTCAGTGGATAAGGCGCAGGCCTGTGAACCCAAAGGGCGCTGGTTCGATTCCCAGTTAAGGCCCATAACCGGGTTGCAAGCCAGGTCTCCATTCAGGCCCTTAGCAGGAGGCAGGTGAAAGGCAACCATACATTGTTTCTCTCCCTCTCTTTCTCCCTCCCTTCCCTCTCTCTAAAAATAAAGAAATAAAGTCTTTTTAAAAAGGGGAAAAAATATTTTAGTTTATTTTTTAGAGAGAGAGAAAGGGAGGGAGACAGAGAGGGAGCGAAGCATCCATGTGCAAGAGAAACATTGATTGGACCAGGCCCGCAACCCAGGTATGTGCCCTGATCGGGAACAGAACCGATGACCCTTCAGTTCCCAGATGGTGCTCGATCCACCGAGCCATACCAGCCAGGGCTCCTAACATTCTTTGTGAGGTGAGGACAGTAAAACGAGATGTAAGGAATAACCCAGAGGGAGTTTACTGTGGATGAATGTGCAAGAGACAGTTTCCAGGTAAGGAGGGCCCAGGTGGAGGGACATCCTACAACTCAGAAAAGGGAGATCCCATGAGTGACTCCACCATTGGGTGCTACGGAGGGCTGGTTGGGAGGACCAAGGTCGTAGGGTTGGTGAGTCTGGAGACCACATCGTCATTAGAGGGACGCACGGGAAGGCCTAACTCCACGGTGGAGGTGGCAGGCCGGCCACGGCAATTGGGCAAAGGGAGAGCTTTCCAAGAGGAGCGCAGCTAGGAGAAAGGCATCATGCTAACACGAGTTAGAGGTGGCGTTTGAGGGTCCAGAGGAGCAGAGAGGTGCAGGCTCAAGGCTGGTTTTGGGGTGGTTATGAAGGAAATGATGAATTTTCATTGGGGTGCCATTGTGATTGGCAGGAGATGGCACGTTGCTTCAAATACCTGGTTGCAGAAGCTGTGAAGACAACCCATCCAGCAGACTCGATTATTCTTAGCAGGAGCCACTGTCTGCTTCTGTCCCTTCCTTACCCAGGTTCCTTTAGGTAACAGCCCTGTGACACCCTGGCCGGGTAGTCAGAGTTGACGTGCACTTGCTGACACTTGGCTTTCCGTTTTGATGTCCAGGACTACCGAGTCTTCGCGCCTTTCTGTTCCATGGTGCTTCCCTGGTGGCTCAAGGGTTAGGTGAAGTTAGACAGCAAACAGGTGGATAAATCCATCTGCGTTTTCAAGATACCATTTTATTATAAACGTTGGATTTTTTATCCCCACCCCTTCTTGTATAACATCTCAAGCTTCCCACAGAAGAGGAGCAATCCTTCTTCATTATGGCTTCTGTTGTATTGTTTATGGAGGATTAATTTATGTTGATGCACTAAAATATAACATCCTTGACATCCTTTTATAAATACGGAGAAATATACTTGTCATAGGCGCGTGGGTTTCTCTTCTACAGATTTGACGGGGCAACTCCGTCAGCTTAATTGGCCTTGGCAATCGGCAACTCCTCGTGACACGTCCCTGAGGGGCGGCGTCAGCAGTTGGAAGTGGTGAAGTGGTGGCTTATTGGAGAACTGGTGTGTCGCAGGACAATTAAGTCTATATAAAAAAATCAGCTCATGCATAACATGAAATTGACTAAAAGTTCCCATTTTAACACCACTTCTTGTCTTAAAGCTACCTCAGAGTGTCTTTGTTTTTTATAAACTCGTTGGAACATAGTAGTAATTAAAGCAGAAAATTAACATCAATCTTCCATGTTTGGTATGGATTGAGGATGTTTACTTTCTTTCTGAAGACTGAAAATTCCAGGCTCCATATCATTTAACACATTCCTCTCCCATTTGCAGAATCATGTTGACTGGGGTCCTTTTTCAAGTTCTTTTTCTGTCCCACTACGGATCTCCCGGGACCTGGACTGCAGAAGCCTTCCAGGTGCCGTCCCCTGACCACCTGACCCTGGCCAGAAGCCCCTCCCCCACCCTCTAAGCTCTAAACAAGAATGCAACCCTCTGTTAATATTCATTTACCTCTGCATAGGGAGCAGCACGTAGTTATTTGTTTTGCAAATGTAAATGTGCATTTTATTTTTCACCCTCCTTGGCTCTCATTCCAGGCTAGAGAAAGGCTGAGCAGCAGGTATGCTGTGGAGGTTTGCTCTCTTGCGTTCCTCCTGCGATGGGGTGCAGGGGTGCTGGGGGCCCCAGGTTACCTCCAGGGGGGAGATGGCAGCCTTCCTCATGAGAAGTCCCTAAACAAATGGACTCCTTTCCAACAAATTAAGAATAAAGTCTGTGTGGGTGCATGTATGCGCACACGTGCACGTGTGTTTATTCTGAATCCTTGATTTGATGGCTGCGTTGAATACTTTGAATATTTTGGAGCTTTGAAACTATGGCTGAGTGATAGAAATAACTATTACATTTCAAAAGGGTCTTGGAAGGTATGCAAGGTCTTTGGATCCTTCCTCTCTGATTCAACCAAGTTTCAAGAAATAAGTTCACAGATTCATGTTCTATCTCCCTGCCTGCCCATCTGTCTCTACATGTGTGTGCACACACACATGCTCATGCAAAGAGCCTGCGCTGCCAAAGGGAAACCCAGCTCAGCGACCCTGACCCTGTGGTGACCAGCCTGCAATGAGCAGCCCCCCTGGCACCGCTGCCCAGCGCTCAGAGGTGACACTTCTGACCCTCATGGTGTTGCTTACGTTCATACAAGTTGTCCATGTTGACTTTTTCAAGGGTCCTTTTGAGATATCGATAAAACATTCGATGTTAATAGAAACAAATGATACCTGTTTCCATTGGCCTAAGCTTGACTCTGATATGTTAACCATATTACCATCCCCAGGGGCTTGACCGCTCGGTGTCTTTCCTGTTTTATTTCTGAAATCAAACCGTGAGCGTGTTACCTGGGGGCCCTCCAAGAAGAGTAGGGGAGATGCTCAGTAGCTAATTTTCAAAAGGGGGCTGGGACTCCTACCAATGAAAGAAAAATCCTTTTCTGACTTGGAATGCCGTGCCAGACATTTGATTACTAGTCAGGTTAGCTGGATATGACCAATGAAAAAATAATTCAATCTGTTGATGCTCAGGTAGAAGGCTCCAAATCCTGAGGAGAAAGAGCATGTTTTTAGAAGGAAACATGGGTCTGTATGGATGCTCAGGGACATAAAAATAGCACAATCTGTTTGTCATGGAAAGACGGCGAATAGAATAGCACCTTAATTTCACAAACACAGCCTCCTTAGGTGGCTCGCGGTATCGGCGCTGAGTCTTTTAAGAAATGGAAGAGTTACTTCTGAAACTTGGGGTAACAGCCCTCGACTACTTAGTGACCGAGTGAGTGAGGGGCTCTCATGGGAAAGCAACTCAACCCAGGCACATTTTTAAAGTGTAAGAAATTACACAGCCCATTTTTCGAGCACCTCACTTGAAGTCGGCACCTACTATGTGACCTCACTTGAAGTCGGCACCTACTACGTGCACTGCGCGGCGCTCACAAGCTCCGTGAGGCCTGAAGCTTTGGTTTCGGGCGGGGCCAAAGCAGGGCTTCCGGTTGTGAGTTCCCAAAACACGGGGTCCATTCTTTTTTTTTTTTTTTTTTTTTAATTTTA